>VZTL01047237.1:0-13405 GCA_013400535.1 Scopus umbretta
TTTTTTGTTTGCTTTTGGTAACTAACAAAAAAATGAACATGTTAGAACACAATTTATATTAGACAACAAAATAGATAATCACTTTGGTGACATCTGAATTCTTTTGACAGCTAGTACAGGTTTAAAGCTATTAGAAAATAATTTGCAAAATGGCTTTTATCAAAGTAGGACAAACAAGTCTACTTACTTGCAAAGAAGAGAATAGGGAAACAAAGAATAAGTAAATCTCATACCACCCACCTCCATAAGCAATTCCTTTGAAGTTCATCATAACCTGGGAGCTAGGGTTATAGGTGTGAATATAGTACCTGATAGCCGGTGCAGATTTCCCTTCCTAAGATTGGAGGGAGCACTAAGGTGATTGATTCAATGAGAGTTAAAATGAGATTATGTGGTCTGTTGTGTGTTAGGGCTGGAGGATTTCTCTGTTAGATTGCCTAGCAATATTTTTAAATTCAGCTTTCATATGTTGACTATAGATTTCTCATCTCTTTATTTTCTATTTCTTTGCAGCATTCACCTAATCAATTCTTAATGAGCAAAAATTATACTCAATATCATAGCCAAAGGGATTCAAGATTCTGTGGGCAAAACTGTCGAATCATCTGGAAGATTTGAATAACAAAATCTCATTACTTACAATGGAAATTGAGCAGTCCAACCACACAGAAATCTGATCCTTTGAAAGTATTTTTTCCTGAATGATTTTATGTCATTATCCAGGAACACAGAGGCACGACATACCAGCTTTGTTTTCAAGCTCCTAGCTCACCGTGCACAATATTAGGTCTATTTAACCAGTGTCTGAAATGGTTATGGCTGGCTGCAAAGAAAAAAGCCAGTGTCTGAGCAGAATAACAGGTGCAGAGCACCTGGAACAGTAGCACTAGGACCAGTGAACTGCCCTATTCATCCCAGTGAGCCCAAGGTGTAGTTTTATGATACAGCTGAGCCACTCCACATGCAAACTGCTCACAAACTGGCCTTGCTCTCCTCCTCCACCATTTCCTTTGAGCCAGCTCTGGTGTCTGCTTGAACACAGAGTAAGGCAGATCAGAGAAGTGGCACAGAAGAAAACTTGCCTTCCAACCCATCTCTACCCCCTAAAAGAGGGAAGGAAGAAAGAAGAGACTGTTTTCCATGAACTGAGAGGATGAGGAGAAATGGCTTCGAAAACTGTAGCCTGCAAATGTAAGAATCTGGCAAGTTATTCCTCTTCTAAGGTAAGCCTCAGTATATGACTCAAAACTTTCTACTCATAAATACTGGTTACCTTATTAAAGACGCCTGAGCAAGCTCTGATGGTGCTAATGTACCTATGCTGCACTGGAACAGGTCCCAGAAGCATGTTAGCCACAGCAGCATTTTGCTGCTCCCAGCCCTGAGAGCCTGCCTCCAGCAAGCAGCCCTGGATGGAGGGGAAGAGGGATGCAGCCACCAGCAGGACCGTGCTGACATGGGACCTCACTTGGGACTTTGCTTCCTTCTGGGCTGGCATGCAGGTCACTATGCTGCAAGGGTGTTTTGGGGGTGACACGCTGTACCCTGTAGTTCCCTGAGAGCCTTACACCTGTGATCTCCTTCTTCTCCACAGCCGAGGGTGCCCACTGCTCTTGTGGGGGAATACTTATGCTTATTCCCATATTCACCCAGTCAGGAGATGCACGAGCCAGGGGAAAGGACAGGGCAGGGCTTGACTGAACTGGATTGGATAGCTCTTTCTGGGACCCTTAGACAGGCTTAAGCCCATGAGAAACTTCTAATGTGTGCAGGTGCACGTTCAAGGCATAACTATGCCAGCAATGCTTTCTAGACTGGACTGGCCTGTTTAATGACAATCAGCTTCCAATGTGGTGTCCTACGTTGCTGTGATTTAGGAGACTGACTGCCCCTATTTGCTTAAGACCCAAGGCCAATAGGCCAACAGGGTCCCTGGACCAGAGTCCTATGAGAGTAGGGTGTGCACATCTTCCGTGTATCTCATTTCAGAGTCTTATAAGGGCAGAAAATGTGAGGAGTCCACTATTTCCCCCCTAGCTTACCCTTTGGGCTATCTGATAGGAAAGTTTTGCTGTTAAGCTCAGTTATAATCAGAATCAATGAATCACCAAATAACAGAGCGAGATTTACTTGTCTCTATTATAAATTTCCTATTTCATCTAGTGACTTCACCACAGCATCTTCAGGAAATCAAACGCTGAATGAGAAGCAGCTGGCACAAGCTGAATCTGGTAGGAATGCAGTGATTCTGGTCAAGACTGAAAAAGAGAAATGCTTCAAAAAGTATGTGGTACATTGGCGTGGTTTAACCCCAGCTGGCAACTAAGCACCACACAGCTACTTGCTCACTCCCACCCCCCTGTCCTGGTGGGACGGGGGAGAGAATCAGAAGAGTAAAAGTGAGAATACTTGTGGGTTGAGATAAAAACACTTTAATAATTGAAATTAATGTTATTACTACTACTGCTACTACTACTAATGATGATAAATTGTAGTGAAAAGGAAAATAACAAAACCAGAGATAAATAAAACCCAAGAAAGGCAGGTGATGCAAATGAAAAACAATTGCTCACCACCAACTGACCGATTCCCAGCCTGCCCCCATGCAGTGCCCCCCCAGCCAGCTTTCCCCCAGTTTATATACCGAGCATGATGCCATATGGTATGGAATAGCCCTTTGGCCAGTTTGGGTCAGCTGTCCTGGCTGTGCTCCCTCCCAGCTTCTTGTGCACCTGGCAGAGCATGGGAAGCTGAAAAGTCCTTGACTTAGTGTAAGCACTACTTAGCAACAACTAAAACATCAGTGTGTTATCAACATTATTCTCATACTAAATCCAAAACACAGCACTATACCAGCTACTAGGAAGAAAATTAACTCTATCCCAGCTGGAACCAGGACATCTATAAATGTTATCTTCCCTTGCCTCTATCTCTGCACATATCAGAGCACAGGTTTGAAGTCATGCTAATCCTATCACCAAGTTTAGAAAATCCTTAGAGCATCAGCAAAATATGCCTTTGACTTTCCTTGCAAGCAAAGACCTGATCTCAAACTGTTTCATCGTTCTTGATGCTAGAAAAGTGGGGGCAGTGGTGAAGAGTCTCATTCTGGCAGAAAAATGCAGCCTACCTGTGCTGGCAGCTGCAGACATCCCTGCTGTTCAGCCATCTCTTTGTTTTCCAACCACTGCTGGTCAAATTTCAAAATGTAATCTTCACATTCCACCATCACCTCAAAATCCACCTATCTCATTTCCCAGACTAATTATACAAGACCTAAAGAAAGCATTTTTCTTATCAAAAGGAGTTTAGTTCTCACAAGCAGAGACTGTGGAGTAAAGTTTTAGTAGTTAAAGCGGAATTAATTTACCCTTAAAGCATTCCTTATAATTTCCTTTTGGACAAAGATTTTCCCCTTTCATATTATGTGCATATTTTCGATACCATAACTCGACTTTTGCCCAAGGCAGAAAGAGAAGAAATTTCCTGAAGCACAAACAAAACAAAAAAAAGTTCAAGCATGATTTTCTCAAGAAAAAGGCAAAGAACTGTGAACTGGAGCTCATTTACTCTCAGAAATCTGAAGAAAGCCATATAAGTTCAATACCATAAAAATCCAGGTATCCTATAATACTTCTTATGAACAAAAAATATGAAGGCATCATATTTTGATCTGAAGGTGGACAGTGCTTTACAGGAACATGAGACAGGTTTCTGTTTCAGGAAATGAGAGACCAATTTTATACTGAGTCCATGTAAAACTATGGGCTATGGTGGTAGATAAGCAGAATGACAGCATACCTTAGCTTTTTCCAAAGAGTAGAGTGTGTGTTTTATTTCTTTTCAAAAAGAAGAAGCATTATTAGTTTATATGTTTTTTCTGGCCTATACTGTATGAATTAACCAGTTTCTGTGAAAACAGGCCAACCTATTTTCCAGAAATGCAAAGCATAATGAAAGGAACCCACCCCAGGCGTTAGTGTTAGATACTGTCTAACCCATGTTAATGTTTTTAAACAAAACCACCATTGTCAGGTTTTTTTGTGCTTTTTCTGTTGTTCGTTACTACTGAAGCAGCGGCTTTCCTAATGAAGAAATCAAACTGGAATCTGACACTTCAGAGTCAGCAGAGAACAAAACTATAATGAAAACAATATCCTTCTACCAGAGTTTCACATGTGTTAGCGGTTACTATCGCCTCCTTTCTCAGTACTGCCTGTCTACATAATCATGGTCTGCAAAGCGAGTTCAAAGGGCTTTTCTACGTAGGAACCCGCACTGCTTAGTTACAGCACAGCACATCCTCGCGTGGACGCCCAGCAGTTTAAAGCTGAAGAGAAGACCTTGGCTTGCTTCTGTCCTACAGAAAAGCAAAACTTGGCTAGCTCACACAGAAAGATAGACCAACACTCTTCTGCTGTCTTAGCTGCTTAGTTATTTTGTCAAATCAGTATTAAATACTCCAACTAATTCAAGAAGAATCTGGGCCACAGATTGCTTGTCCTGCTGTTACCTTCTTTTGCAAGTGTTGCTATTGCTTAGCTGCCATAGGCAGGATCATGGGGTGAGCAGGCTGTAGGTCTGGTATGATACAACTATTCTTATATCCACACAGTGATATAACTCTGTATTTGGAACAGGGATGAACACTTGGCTCAAACCCCATAAATTATATTTTGCCATTAACTTCAGGTGGTCCAAGATTTCACCTCAGACCTTTAAAATCAAACAGTGCTGACTGTGCATAAGTTTCAATTAAAAATATACATATTCTAGACAAGAATGTTAAATAAAAAAGCAGATCAGCCCTATCCTTTAAAAATCACCACTGTCAAATCAATTCTGACCCAAAATATCCTGCATGAAAAAAGTCCCTCAGATGTTTCACTGGAAAGTTAAGTGAAGCAGACATAATAACTACCATACTGTTTCTTCTAGAAGTCCCCTAAAATCCATCGTGCTGTTACTGAAAAGCCAATGGCTTGTGCTCCCTCAGCTGGTTAATTCATGAACATTTCCCAGAGCTATTCTATTACTGATGGCTGATTTTTCTGCAGCTCGCTAATATCTTTACATGTGCAAAGATATTTGTCTCTATAAAAAAAGCTTACAATAGTGATAACAATATGGTGCAGAGAAGCAAAAAGACTGACTCTTAGGGCCCTGCATATTATCTTGAGTTGCCTGACAGTAGTATTGAAAGATAACAAATGAAAGCAAACATTGACTCTTCCTTCTCATCTCCACACACTTAATTAGACTTTACCCTGACAAAACCCTATACTTTAACTAAACAACATGAACCTATAATTCTGTGCTCTCGTACAGCATTTCATATGAGATTGTAATTAATTCAGGAAAGCAGTGTTTTCTACTAGGGAATTCCCTAAAGCATTTTTTTTCTGTTATTTTTAATGGATTTTTTACTATTTAAGCATTGCCCTCTCAGTGAAAAGCATGCAGGACTGACCACATGCTCTCAAATACGCAGCCTGTGGAATCCATTCACTGTAATAACCCAGTGTAGGCTTAAATAGACAAGTAGCGAGCTTCTCATCCACCCAGCTGTGGTTCATTTGAGGTTTTACTGGGGATACCAGGAAATTCAGTTTTGTCTCTGTAACAGTTTTTTTACCAAGGAAAATTATTTGCCATTATCTTTTATTCAATTATTTCCTGCACTTATTACTCTCTCTTCTTTGCCTTCCTTTTTAGACAAATCTAATTGAAATGTGGTAGGCCTACTTTCTCTTATTAAGTTACTGTAAAAATAAAATGCAGCTTCAGTGTGTTTAGTGAAAATATGTAATGAAGTGTCAGCAAAGGAAATTTAATGATTCTTTTTAATTTACACCCTTCGGGTAGATTAAAGTGTTATAAGCTTTCAGTGTAAGTGGAGGTTTCCTTTAGATGCCAAGAAGAAAAAGAAGAAAAAATAGGGCTTCTAGGAACTAAATTTCTCCAGTGAACAATTCTTCCATTATTTGTGTTTCTTTATAAATAGCCAGATCTATTATGGGTCTTTTTCATGAAGAGCTATGTTGGATTGTTTGGTCCTTTTAGTAGGGACCTGATATTTGGCTGTACTAGACAAGTAAGTTAAAACAAAGTCATAGCAATCTAGTTATTCCATTTACCCATACAAAACTGGCACTGAAAAGTGCTTCTACAAGAGCACCTTGCTCATATAATACCACCCTGGAAAAAGTAAGCATCTTATTTTTTCTTTCTAGCTGAGATACAGGTAATATTCCACAGAAATAACACACAACATTTTTCTAGTATGCGATTTGGTATAGGACTTAGAAATTAAACTAAGAAAACTTCGCAGGTGCAGTTGAATTTAGAGGAATGTAGCCATCTGCCAGAGACCCTTATGGAGACTGATTCCTGATGCTACTTAATTATGAAGTAGTCTTTAAACTAATGAATAAAGAATTGAAAAGTCTTCAGAAGAGACTCAGATTCTTTTCAGAGTTTCCTGCAATGCCTTGAATCAAGGATAAGGCCAATTTTGTGCAGGAGAATAATACAATGTGGAAGTGAATTGAGTGCAAGTTGATAAAGGAGACAAAGTAGCAGTCCTGGCAAATGAAGAATGTGTTTTTCCATGGGTCTGTAGAGGCAGCAGTGATACCAGACCATGGTCAGATGTGTCTGAGCTTTTGCCTGAAGATCCTCAAGGAGATTCAGTGGGAGGCATTAGCTGCCAGCCAGCCCTGCAATGTGAGCCTCGGCGATGTTCAGGGTGCAAAGCCTGGTGGTTCCTGGGGTGAAGGCCACAAAAAAGCGAGTCTTCAGCTTTTTGCCTAGATTTCTGTCAGCATTTTTAAGGTTGAACAGTTCAATAAAACACCTGTACACCTCTAGGCCACCCTTGCATATAGTCATATGATAGAGTTTCTCTAATCAGAGAAAGGAAGACCAGCAGAAGTCTCAAAGAATACACCTTCCCTGTGAGTGAATGATGGAAAAAAAAGCTTTCAAGTGGTAGAAAAATTTTTTAGAGGAAATTATTGCCAAAGCCAATGCCTAGCAACACCTTCTAGCAAGCTTCCAGATGAACTCCAGGACCTGGTTACAGGGCAATTTGCTGATTTCCAAACACAGTTGGTATCCTAGCTTTAGAAATCCAAGTTTCAGGATCCAAGCTTGTCTAACAGCAGGAGCTGTTCTACCAAAATGAGAACCCGATAAAAATCTGATAATATTGTAAAAGTTCCAATGACAGTTTCATGGACTTATTGCAATAATGCATCCCATGAAGGAGCTAAAATGAAAAAAATCTATTCCAGGCAGGTGTCTGATCTTAAAGTATAAATCCAGTGAGTAATGAATCAGGAAAGCAAAGGTTTATCTAAAATTTATCTGTAATAAGCTTGGGGAACTTGTTTAACAATTTATCTCATATACTTTAAAAGTAATGGTAGCATCCACTGATGACTGCTTCTCTGAAGCAATTTTCTGAAGGAACTGGAAAGGAATGTGTATAAATAAGAAAGATGAATGTGACTACTCTCCCTGGAAGGTATATCAAGAATTTACATCCACCCTTTTGTCAGGTGATCTTTTGCTAATCCAGTAACAAAACTGAAATATGCCAATAGGAACCTTAAGAAGCGGACTCTGATACAGAGAATTACATTGCATTTCAAATGCTTCATGTTCACCTAAGAGAAGGAATACAGGATTTACAACAGAAAATTTTAATACAGGATTTACCATAGGAAGATCCTAAATCTTTCCTTTCATCATTCTGCTTACTGGTGTCTGTCACTGAGTGTAAGGCAATGAAGACTTATTTCTCGAGCTCCCAAGTAATTATAAAGTCAGATAGTTTCCAGGGACTGGGGGCAGTGTTATCCAAAGTCATTTCTCCAGTAACATAGAAATAATTTTTCTGGTAGCACAGAAATCACCAGAAGAACTGGGTAAATGTACTGGACTATAAATAAAAACACAAATCAGGCTTATATAGGAAATGTTCACCCAATTCAAGCAACACATTTTAAGGTGCATTTACTTGAAATACACAGCAGGGTTCCATATAAACTTTGCAGGACATGTTTGTTTGGATTGGTAGTCTTATCATAAGAAAACTAATTTTGCTAGGTTTATGGCACTTTAAAAGATACAGCTGTCTCTTTACTTGGTGTTACATATATAACTCCAGCCTGAGCAGTCATCTCATCCAGAATTCACATAGTTTCTGGGAAATGCAGCCAATACTAAAGGACATCACAGGCCACAACATTTCTAAATTGACCTTTAGAGACAGCAATTTTTTCATAACAAGATGATATTTAGAATTTCCTGGCTCATTTGAAGGAAATTTGTATGGTGTCTATGCAAACATTAAAGTTGAACTAAGTTCTGTTTTCTTAATTCTGTAGCTAGCCAGTAGATATCACTGAGTCTCAGTGGAAATGGGATATGACAGTTTTCATCTGGTCAAACTATAAACAGTATTGTTGAAGGAAACAGATCTCTCCTTTCAAGAAGACAGAGAGAGGAAAGTGTAGCTGGCTTTGGCTTAAGCCCTGGCCATAAAGAGGGCTGTTTTCTCTCTGAAGTGCTATATGCACCTCCCTGGTTACAAGTAGGCAGTAAACATGTTTAAGGTTGGAGAGAACAGTCCTGGGGTTATGAGTGAGAAAAATTTGTTAGTCCTGGATGCAACCAGCAGCAACAAGTGAGTATTTAAGTGAAGGAATGGAAGGCATAAAGCTAAAAATTGCCCACCATCCCTTAATTTCCTGTAGCTAGACATGCCTTTCTGGAAATTTTAGACTTGCCTCTTGGTTCTAGGGAAGGGGACTGTATTAGGGAGGGGGGAAGATGCCTGAAAAAAATGTGAAACCTATAAAGAGACAGCTGAAATCAGTTTTCTGCACTAGCATTTGATTAGCTGTTCTCCAGCTCTAAACCCCTGAAGCTAAAAGAACTAAAAAGCCCGGCCATAAACAATGAACGCTTTGAATTAGCTTCTCTTCATATGTCATGCAAGAGGAGAGGAGTGACGTGCCCACAGTGAATACGCACACAGAAGGTCAGCCGGAATCTGCAACAAAATCCAAAGGTGGAAACTAATAGCTAAAGGCATCCTCAGGACTCTTAAGAAAAGACGCATTAAAATCAAGACATCTGTTAATTATGCAAGTAAAACACTTGTTAATGTAGGAGAACAGCCACAACGTAAATCTACCTGAACATATGGTAGTGGTGGGGGCTCCAAACTGTCCCCATGCAGCCCAAGACTTTTGACCCATTTCCTTCAGTGTTCAGCCTCCCCTAGAATCATGTCTCATTGTTCAGGGATGCAAGGAGACAACAGATCTAGAGGAAAGTAAATATATCTAATACAGGAAATTCAATCCATCCACTAGATTTTGTTCCTCAAAACACAAGTAAAGCCTCAAAACAGCAAGTGACTATCTGCTTCAACAAGGAATGAAAAAAACAAAGATCTTACTAGTTGATAACAGGCTATCCTTTCTGAAGAAACCATTAACACTCTGAAATAGTAGTCTTGTCCTGAAAGCCACTCAAACAGGCCTGTAAAGATCCAGGCTTCAAGTCCACAAGTGGACTTTTCACACAGTGTGTTTATTTAAACAAAAAGATCAAGGTAGATGCTTGCTAGTGAGGAATTATTTTTTTTTTAAGAAAAAAAGGAAGCATTTACATCAAGATGGTAGCAGAAGAGCTTAAAGACATAAACCAGACAAATCTCAGGATTTTTTTTTTTATTCCTAGGGATAACCTGTTCCAAGTCTAGTTTGTGGGAACCAGGTATTATGAGGATGAATTATGAGGCAAGTGATTTTTTTTTTACAATTTTGAATCATTATTTAACTATCCACCATTATTTTTCCCTTAAGTTTTCTATTTCTGATTTTCTTTCAGTTAATAATTTATATTACGGGTATTACAGACAATTTGGTGCCCCAGAGAGTTTTCTTAACACCAGCAATTATCACTAAAAGCAGTAACTTCTTCATAGCCCCTTTTTACATAAATTTCTTTAAAACGTAAAGGAGAAAAATATGAACTGAAAAGATTTTAGAAGTTGCCCAGAAGGTGTTAGCAGTACCAGCTTCTAGGAGTCCAGGGGGCAAGTGTTTAAAACAGAGAAAAAATATAATCAAGGAAGCAGCATTTACCTGTACAAAACCTTTCCTACATCATCTTCATTTACTACACATCCTGTTGCATTAGCGTAACTAAATCTAATCCCAACATAGAAATGAAAGAAAATCTAGGATACGTGAAAAAGAAAAGCCTGCTCCTAGCTCTTCATCACTACCCCTACTGGTAAGGGTTTGCTCACTTTTCCTTTTACCATATAGAAAAATAACATCATGTTGCTTCTTGAAATTAAAACAAATAAATTATACTTAGGGCCACTAAATTTTAGAGGCAAGATACACTTGCATCTTTTCTTACTTGGCATTCTACACAAGCCCAAGAAGAAGGGAATCCATATATCATTTTATCAACCCTTTTTTGTAAAAAAAAAAAAGTCAGAAAGAAAAACTCAAACTGCTTTGGATCACTTGTGAATTTCTATCTATTCTGTCTAGGAATTTCTGCCATTATGCTCACCATGCTCCAGAAACGAAGACCATTCCAGAGGCTGCAGACTAACATAGCTCAGGATGGACATTTTTCTTATAATTTCTCTAGAAAGAAAGAAAATGTATGTTAAAATGAAGTTGCTCATTTAGGCAAAGAGATGCTAAAAAAAAATGGTTAGATGGTTATAAATAGATGTGTACTTTCATAGATGCAAAATCATATATGCAGCTGCCATTTTCCCTGTGCACATGGTTCAGAAAGCTCTCTGTCTCCAAAGGTTTCTTTGTGTCTTAAGAGCCTATTGCTAAAGGGTAGTTGGCAAGTATAGACCATTTACTTTCAGGTATGAAGGAGGAAATACGTATTCAGTGTTTGCACTTGCAAGATTATCAATGGAAAGCATGCAAAACCTGGATGCACAAGGAAACTTGTTTATTCACTAACAGATTTTTTTTTGTCAGCCCTGACTCTTTTTTAGTAAAGGCATTTTTCTATAAAAATACTACTACAAAACAATATAGATGTTTCCTGCCATCCCCAAAAGCTGGATGTTTCCCTATTTTCCCTTACATGTGCCACTAATTTCAGCAGCACATGTTAGAAATAGCTATAATACCAGTGTTATAAAATGAATATGTCTATGGAAAATGTGCACAAGAGACACAGCAGCTACTGTGTTTTCCCAGTGTGTTCTATATTATAAGTGCTGGACCCTTTCCGTTATAAGACCCATTTTCAGTTGCCCATTTCAGCCATGTCAAGTTGAAATTTTCCATGCCAGTGTTCTGACCCAAGACAATTTAGGGGAGAATATTTTCAGCTCTGCTTGTTCAATCATTTCCAAGAGTTGTCTTAAAGCATCCTGATGATTTTCCCTTTCAACAAGTCCCGTGTTTCTGGACTTTGAAGCAAGTACTTTGGCAGGATGGTTACCTTGTCCACAGTGTGCCAGAGGAGATAAAGCTGATGTGGAAAGGAGTGAGGATGGGAGAAGATGGGATGATGGATGGAGAAGGGGAAAAGAGAATACACAGGTGGTTGGGATGAAGAAGGTCAAAGCAGTCCTTCTCCCTGCTAAGGCTGGATATAGAAGTGTCTTGGGATGGAGAACACTAAAACTGGAGGAGGAACTGCAGGAGGGAGAGCTTGGGAAGGAGGTAGCAAGTGGGAAGAGGAAAAGACTGAACAAGGAACAATGCTCCGGGGGAAGGTGGAGGTGGCAGAACAAAGCACGTGAGAGCAGCTGAGGAGCCCAGAGCATGCTGATATGAGACTGGGAGCACTAGGGGGAAAATTTCAGGTGGCAGGCCTGGAAGGATTGGCTGGATAGAAAAAATTACGCTGGAAGCTGGAAAAACAGGGAGGAAGATACAAAGCCAGGGAGGACACAGGCCTGGCACAGAAAGAAATGGGAGGAGAAAGATAGAGTGGAAGATCAGACGGGGCTGGAAAGAAGTTTCAGAAGAACCTATGCTCCACTGGAAAAAAAGTAGCTGCTTTTTAAAAGAATGTTTTTGTCAAGTGAAGGGCTCATAAACTAGAGAGTTTCAGATTAAGGCTGCCTGTGTAATCCTAGCTCAGTCTTCTTTGGGGCATTTTTATCACAACTCTCACTCAGATTAGCAACTGTTTGCTTTCATGGCACCTCATCATTACAAGGAAATAAAAAAGAGGCTGAACGAGCCATAATCTATTTTGCTAGAAGAACAACCAGACAAAATAAGGNNNTATTTTGCTAGAAGAACAACCAGACAAAATAAGGTGTCTGAATTTCTTACAGCTTTAGTCTCCTGTACAATGGTACCTGTTCCAAAATGCACCCAATACCAGCTGTGTCAGAAGATAAAAGTTAATTTTCAAAATACCTTAATAAGGGCTATGAAACATTATGATTACCCCGTGCAGCAAAGAAAACACAAAGAGGACATAATGTTGGTGAAAACATTTTTTCAAAGTGTAAAAGTAAGAGAGAAACAGGCATTAGTGAGTTCACTGCAAAGAAAATGCTACAGTAAATTCTAGGTAAGTGTAAGTCATCGATAACATCCTTTCCTGAAAATTATATACTAGTAAACAACCTGTATCAAACAACATATAAGCGAGCAGCACACTGGAAGGCAGGCAGAAGCATATTGCAGGGACAGCTATTTGAGTGCAAAATGTACATGTGATTTATGTTGGAGGTAGGCAAAAAAAACAGGTATTGCAGAGCTAGGAAAGTTTAACAGGCTACTGAAAAGCACAGAGAAAATATTTAAAAGCATTATGAATATTTAAGATTTGCATCAATATCTATTGGGACCATCAGGATTTGGGGCCACTATACAATCAGAAGAAAAAGTCCAGTCAGGAAATCCCAATATAAACCAGCAAGACCAGAAGTTATAGGGAGTATGGAGCAGTACTAACAGTGAAGATTCAGGAGAAGAAAGTGTAGGCTAACTTTTCTTCAGTTGTTCCTAGTCAAATTCACTATACTTGCACTTGCAGTGCAGCAAAGAAATGTGGATGCTACCGACAATGCTCTTTTCTCCTTTATAAATGCAACAAAACCCTTCAACTAGGATTGTGCACAGATAATAATGCTCTTTAGTACTCAAAGGCAGCCTATTTCAATATAAAGAAAACACAGGAATTTCTGAAATAGTCTGCCTTATTTCCCAGAAACTTTTAAAATCTTCTAAACCCTTTTTATCAATGGTGACTGAAGTATTTAGAAGTTCCCTTTCCTATGGCCTTCTCTCAAGGTCTCTTCTGACAGCAAGACTTTGCAGGATGAGTGTGTTTGAAAATCCATTCTTTCTTAGAACCATAGAACCATTTAGGT
>VZTL01047242.1:0-17962 GCA_013400535.1 Scopus umbretta
CAAATTGGTGAGTGATGTTTAAGTCACACATCAGCATGAAATACATAAAGCTCTGATTAGTTTATCTTGGCACAAACTCTGTGTCGTGCTCTCAGTTCCACTGAGTAATAAATTGCACAGTGCAATTTCATTCAAGGACCAACCCGAGATAGAATAAAATCCTACAGGTTTTATACTTACCCATTAATTGATAATAATGTGCTGTCAGATATCTCAGTCTTGTAGTTCTTATATTTGGGGACTGAATTTGATTTTTTAAATTCAGTCTTCTTAAAATGTCAGCGGATGTGAGTGTCATACCCAATTTCTGCCTGGAACTGCTTTCTCTCATAAAAATATTAACAGGTTTGGTTTTATTTGCTCTAATCCCTATGCAAAAATGTTAAGGAGGATTAGGTTATTCTTGGGTGAAATATCATTTTATTGTATTTTTAGAAATTTTATTATGTAAAAATCTTTCATGAACTACCTGACTTAAATAGGATGACTGTCAAAACTTTCTCAGTTATGCTCAGGAACAGATTTTTTTTTTTCTGAAGTCGTCTTGAGAGGTCACATTCCCTATGTGCCTGAAGTAAGCCTGATGGACTTTTACCTTGTGGTATATAATGTATTTGCAGTGCATTCAAAATATAAGAATTAATGGTTTAGTGGGTCCTGTACTAAACACACTTTTATTATAAAATCTTCACTGTACTTAAATCCATAAGAATTTTCCCACTCACATCATTTGTTTGTGGAATTGGTGGTATGGTTTCACCCATTCTGATGCATGAGAGCTCTCTTGGGCCAAATAATGACAAAAGCAATTTGTCATCATTTTTGCCCCTCATGGTCTCAAACGCTTGAAAACTGTCTTAATTGTTCTTTGCATTGGTATTACTCCTTCTGGTACATGCATGTGAAAGAAAGAGGGAATAAGTAGAAGTGATCTAGTTTGCTGAGGGAATGTAGACACATATTTTTAATTCTTCAGTACCCCACTTAGATCTAGAGATAAGATCTAAGGTTTTAGATTTGTTTCCACAAAGACCTTGTTGATTTGGTTCCTCCGTGAAGGAACATTATTTTCCTACACTTTGCTTTTTGACAAGCCAGAATATTTTTGTTTGAATGAAGCTGTGTTTATTTTTTGGAGAATAATTTCCTGTTAATTAAATAGCAACAGAATAAAAAATTCTACAAGACCCCTTTACATTATTAACAATGCTTTTTTAATACCCTTGTAGATATATACCTTGCAGTGGCAGGTCCATTACAATTTTCCACCAAAAAAATACTTCTCAAGCTAAGGATTTATGTTCCATTTACAGAGAAAGTGTATTCAAAAGTAAAAATTCTTATGAAAGAACTACAAATTATACATAATAAATAACATTCAAAGGAGAACTCTTATACAATATGTGTGAAATTGAAACAAGAACTTTACTTTGTGGAGCATTCCTCAATGAATATGACATGTTTATGCTATAAAAAGATAAAAATCAGTATAAGCAGTTGTATCAAAAGAAGAAAGAAGTATCTATCTCTTCTTATGGAGATACACCAGACTTCTGAGAGACAAAGAGGAGTTATTTTAAGCTCATTGATTAAAGGTCAATATAGAAGCCAAAGAAAGTGAAGGAAATCTACCACTCAGATGTGCTCTTCAAAGAAGCAAAATAGGATTCATGCTTCTGTAAGAGATGAGATTGCTGGAAATGCAGTACAAGAGCTCTCCAAGGGGTAAGACCTTCAAACTGGCCATTTCAATGAGTACCCATTCTTGAGGAAGTCAGCAAACAAACTAACCATATGGCCAGTCTGGAGGATGTGAAAAAATAGCAGTAAAGCAGCATGATGCAGTTAGACTATATATTATTTTACTCGGAACACATGCTTTCACATTATATTTATATAGAAACCAAGAACTAGAAATTGACAGCCATGCTAAGGTCACAATTTGATAACAGCACTGAATTTATGTTCTCTTGGAAAGGCTGGGCCATAGAGTAAACCTTTCTTAAAGGATATCCTGAAACTTAATCTCTGAATAGGCAGAGATGGTTCTGTTTTATGGCTTTTTGGCTCTATATCAAATTAAAACAGGCTTCCCCCACCCCCTTAATTTACATTTGTCTCTTCTTCTAGCTGCACACTTCAGTTTTATTTTATCATTTCTCTTTTTTGTGCTCCTTTTGCTTAGTCTTGCATTCTCTCTTTTCTTTGGCTTTAGGAATTAAATACAGCAGCCAAAAAGGGACAAGTCCAATAACTTTCCATCTTCTCAAGCCTTTATTTTCCAAAGAGGATGGTTCAGATTTCTGAATTTGTGGAACAGAGAAATCAAACAGATCCTTTTATCAGGATACAAGTCCATCATAACAGAAGGCATTTTCCCTCATTTCAGTCTAAACTTCGGCAAAATAATTAGTTTTGGCTCTGCACCACGTAAAGTGTGGACCTGTGTAAAGATGATTATTTAATCTGAATTGAACAACTACATTTTGAAAGACAGTAGTTTCTATACATAGTGCAAGACCAGTATCTCTAAGAGGTTCCAATTTGTGTTAATCTAATGATACAATTTGGATTTTATCTGCCCCAAATCTCATGTTCTAGGAAGATACCAGATGAATTGGTTCAGGTTTCATTATAGCTTCACTAAGGGCCTTCAGGTAAATGTAAACATTTGTTGAATTGTCTTGCTAACTCTGCTACTGGACTGTGACTATACGCTTCCTATTGATTATGTTCGCAATTGTGTGCCAAGAAATGCTATGTAATCTTCTGTTCAGCACTTCTACAATCTACGGTTGATACCTCTGTGACTGTCAGCTGCACTCATTCCACTACAAAGCATTGCACCCTCCCCTCCTTCTCTTTTATGTCACGTGCCATTCCAATTTAAGAAGATATACCTGTTACTATCTACTATTCTTTTTTTAAATGAATATAATACTTATCTTCAGTTGATCACGTTTTCCAGAAATGATAGGATGTCTGAGATTGTCATGCAGTTTCCTTTTAGCATTCCCCAGTTATCACATCGTCTGATTTGCATTGCTGATTCTTTTTTGATGTTGAACCACATTCCACTAAAATTTCCACCCTCAGATATTTCATTCTTGTACTGTCAGACTTACTCATATTGCTTATTGAATGATATTTAACACAGTGATAAAGATAAGGAAATGTACAAAGCAATCATAATTGGTTTTAGATGGCCTGTATTACTGCAGATGGCATCTAGAGTTTTGAGGGGTTTATAAGAAATATTTTATTCCTTTACAATCTCCTTGAGTGTCCTACCTCTCCCCTTACTGTTATTTCTTCCCATTTCTGTTCCTTACAAACCATTCCTTTTCCATCTCTCCATTTCCTGTGTGGTGGTCCTTTCCACTTTTCAGTGATGTGGGCCTCTTCATTTCAGCTTTCCCAGTTTTCTATAAAGGCCTGACTAAGGGGTTTACCATTCAAGCTTTTTACTCATCTTTATTCAGTTTACTTATTTTTGCCTATTCTTTGTCTTTTTTTTTTTTTTTTCTCCTTCAGACCACTGTCTGTGGCCTTTGGCCACTCCTTGTAATGATTTCTTTCTCACCCACAGTGAAACCTTTGAAGTTGTGTGTGAAGAAGTAAATTCTTTCTACCTTAAAGAGTAATTTCATTTAACAACTTCTTATCGCTGTCTCCCAAGGTGGGATTTAGATAGCTTTAACATGGTGGTGTGTTGTAATGCTACCTACTGTAATACAGAATACACCTCATTAAATATATATGATACAGTTTCTTACAAATGTACCTAGAAAGTGACACAAATGGAACAGCACAGCACCAGGATCTCTTTCTCAAAACTGTTCAGTTCATAAAAGAAATCCGTATGAAGTATTACAGAGCTCTCATGTCTTGTAAGTCAGATTGAAAACAAAACTGAATACAAGTTATACTGGAAAAGTTTAAATTAAATTGCCTACAGAGGTTATTTTGTGTGCCTATGTTTGGCTTCCATACAGAAGAAGTATGTTTTTTCTAATGCATGCTCTGTAACGCAGCTGCTGTTGTTTCTTGTCCTTTGAAGTAAGGTTCAAGTGTGCAGGCAGAGAAGCCTCACCAGCTTTGCAGAGGATAGAAAATGCTCCAGGACAGACAGCTGCCTGGGACTTCCATGAAATGCAATTGCCTGTGAAGAGCAGCAGATGAAGTGAATGCAATTTCATTCTAACTTATTCTGAAGGCCATTCACATTTGGACCTGTGGTCAAAAAGCTAACACTGCTTTTATTATACCACTCTATCACTTCAGCCACGCAGAGATCCAACTAAGCCATTAACAAAAAAAGCTAAGACTTGATTTGGGGTGGATTTTTCCCTCTTTAGAACTGAAATAGCTGAGGAAGTAAAATAAAATTAGTCCAAAAATCAAGGGCCAAAAGTGAAGAATTAATCAGTTTTTCTTACTAGCAACACATTATACATCACTGAGAATAAGGGCAATGAGAAAAGGTCTAATGATGTAGCTTATAAATTGCACACTACCTGTTTGTGAAACATAAAAATTGATTATAGTCTATAAAGAATATAATGGTATCGTGCAAGGTTTGGAAACACTATCTGTCATTAGAATTCATGAGAGGATATATTAGCCTTTCCCTCTGTAAAGATTTTATGTTCATCATTTGACAACGTGGAGACCAGGTAACCTACCTCATCTGGTAAGTAATTCCAACATGATGCTGAAGCTAGAGGAAGCTGAGGAGCTTGTTAGGACAGAACTTCCATTAGCTGTAACCGCTTTACCTAACATTTCCCATGGAAAGTGAGGATTTTCTTTTGTTCTAACTTTTCTCACTGCCAAAGAAAAAAGGAGGGGAATGATCTATCCCTTAGCACAGAAAACATAATAAAAACATGGGCTAAACTCTGTTTCCAACCTGAGGTAATTAAGGAGGAAGATAGTCAAGGTCCTTCAGCATCAGCTAATGAAGAAAGAAAGCATGGCAAAGCATTGCATGCCTAAGCTCAGGAGTGAAGGAACACATCTCTCCTTTTAACATTTAATCTTCTTTACTTTAACCTTTAATTGAATCAGTGACTCTATATATGAGAGGGGAATTAGAGCCTATTCTAAATTGTGAATTCTAAAACCTGTTTCTCTGTAGGGATAAATAATTTATACAGTCTTGCAATCCAGCAATTTAATGAGCCCTTATGCATGTAAACCAAGTTATAGCTCTTTTAGAGCTCTTCAGTAAAAGTGTCTGGGGTGAAAAAAAGGCAGAAGTTATGTACAGCTTCTGGGATCTTACTTGGATTTAAAAAGTGGTGATCCTGCGGTAATTGTCTTCAGAGTTGTTAAATTGCTGTTCCACCACTGTGATGATCTGGAGCCACCAAACATGAGCTTAGACTGTGATCATCTAATGCTATTTCCTGTATAATACAGGCCAAACAATTTGATCTAGTAATTTCTTAAGGAAAGGAAAATTGAAGGAAAATAGCTATCATATAAGTCCAAGAGTTTACAAGCAAGAAAAAAAATTGTTTATTTGATTTTTTTTTTAATAAAGGTCTCTCTCAAAAACTGAAACAGGAATCAGCCTTGAGGAAAATGTGATGTGTAGAATACAAATAACAACATGTCTCTTTACCATTCACATCTTTTACATGATCCCTACTACTGTGCTAGACTAATAGAAAATCCACTTTGGAAAGCATTAAGTTTTCTTTTGTTTTGCAGCACAAACTTATTGTAATATGCCTACTGATTAAAATATGCTTACACATAGCTAAGCTGAATGGATTTTTTTTAATGAAGTGATTCATCATTAGAAAATTATTAAGAATTTTAATTAAATACTCCCACAGAAACATGTCAGTTGCAACAAAGATTTCATCAGAGACAATTCTCATCTTAGTTTAGAAACAGAGAGCTGTATCCCTGCAGAACCAATAGTTTAGTGGCAGGGCATTTACCCCCAGTGCCCTGTTTTTTGAATAAATTATATATATATATAAAAATTCTCTTTAGAATAAATTATACCTACATGTGAAAGTGCATCTCATATCAAAACATACAAACATAAACATATACAAAGATGAAAGGGACCTATTTTTCTTCTAGGTGAAAGCAAGCTGTAAAAGCCTTTACATTTTTTACTTGAAGTTAAGTTGAAATATTAGCTCCAGCTGCAGAACATTAGAGAAAAGATCCTTTAAAACATAGGGTATTATTGAACATGTTCTTCTGACAATGTCATAAGCGAGGTATTTGCACTTCATTGTGGTATTTATGAGGAGGTATTTTTCTGGAGCTAGACATATTATCAAGGTGCCTGAAGTGACCTGTCTCTTCCAAAGATTATGATTTTTCAATGGGCAGGTAGCAACAGATAGGATATTGTGTGTACCAACTGCAAAGCCTGAGCTCCATGCCTCATAGTCCTTACAGGTTAATTCACAGTAATGTATTTATTCCCTATTTCCCTGTAGTCACAATACAAGAAAAAAAAAAAAAAAAAAAAAAAAAAAAAAAAGAAAAAAACAACAGAATTCATCAAAGAGTCCGAAGCCTCCTGTATAAGTTTGTTTGAAAATAATTTCGATATGTTTCAGCCTTATGCAATAAGTATGTTTAAGTCAGTGTCTTTATAAATTAGTTTCAGGACATTTTAGTCATCACCTGTGTTGATGGAAAAACTCTATGAGGGATGCTGCATAGGTCCTGTTAACTACTGAACAGTGATTTCCTTTAGCATTTGTGATTTGCACTGAAAGGCATGATTTGAACAAAACATACATAAGCATGTGTGATGTTTTCACATGTAATTACTAAAGTTTCAAAATCAGTTGACCCTAAATAGATCTTTATGCCTATAATTTTCTTATTTACATGACATGTTAGCCAAATCATGGCCACATAATTTTTAATTGAAATGTATTAATGCTTCTGGCAAGTAAAAAGGTACCTTCTCCTCATGCAGCTATTGCAAACAAGAAAAGAAACTTGATTTCCCTTCTGCAGAATGTGTAGACTGATATTAAGCTATAACATGGCTGCCTTGTTTCAGTTGACTTACTTAAATGAGCTTTATAGTGCCCAAATGTCTTGGGCCTTGACAGTCTCTGTAAGTCAGCAGGTATTAAAGAAACAAAGACCTTATTGACCATTTCACACGGAAACCTGGAGCTCTAAGTTATATCACCTAACAATGACATAACCATTGGTATATCTTTATATTCATTAGTTTTTCTGACCACTTTGGGACTGCCTGTTACTCATCTGAAAAGGAGAATCGGTTATTTCCTGCTTTTAAAAGCATTGCATATGCAGGTTTTCATTTTGAATTTATGTGGTATAGTTAAAGAGACAGTCAGAGATATATAAAATATCTTAATGACTTAGTAGTTAGGAAAAGCTGACCACCTGTTATGTTTGAAATATTTTGGTATATTTAAGCCATTTTTTAAGATTATTTTTATAGACACATTGGCTTAGACTCTAACAATTTGTCTTTAATAACATTTTTTAACTGAAGGACTTGAGACAGAACTATACCTAAAAAGGACATATCACACACTTATTCCTTTTTTCTTGAAATTAGTATGAAATTGTTTCTGTCATAACAGAACATTTAGTGAGCTAAACCTTGTTTAGACAAATAACTGAAAGATGCCAAAGTAGTAAAAGGAGTATAGTGAATGAGCACTGCTATTGTTATTCTACAGAAACATTAATCCTTGGCCTCAATATCAGCATGTCTTGAACGAATATACCATGTAAGATAATGACAATGTATTAGGGCTCTACTGAAAGATTTGATATTTAATTGTGTTTGTTGATCAAAAAGCATAAACAACATAACAATAAACATGTGAAATCTTCTGCATTCTAATGATAATGGTTAGCTTTAGCTCTCTGTCTAGACCTGCTAAGTGCTGCTAAGTGAATTTGTGAATACAATGATAAGAAGTGATTCAAGCATTCTGTTCTCAATATTAATTTTCTGGATGCCAGCAGAAGTTGTGTAACCAATAAAGGGAAAAGTGTATAGGGATATGCTACACCTATTAATAGTAAATTATAACTTTGACAGCCGAGGAGTGTTAGGAGTAGAGGGGCAAGTGGCTACAGTGCCTTAACAAAGAGGAAGGCAGACAAAATGGCGTTTTCTTTTTAATGTAGCTGCTAATTTCAATGCATCCTTTTTATTACTGATGATATCCTTTGAAAACTGAACAAAATAATGAATTAGTTATGTAGAGATTAGGGATGTCATTCTCATGGAGAACTATTTTACGGGAAAATAAATTCAACACCAGACATCTGGAAGGCAAAAAAATGTTCACTTATTAAAGTTATTTTTGTCAGTGATGTTAAATGGCAACCAAAGAAAATAATAGCTCCATTATACACATACAAAGGCCATATCCTTTTTCATTTCAAACATAAGCATATTTGTGTTTATCTTATTTCATCATACTTTTATATCGTATGTGAAAAAAAAGGCATAATGATGCAAACGTAACTGAGAACAAAAGTGGGAGAAGGACAGAATGAATTTAAGAACCCAGCAGAAATATGCAAACAATTAATACAGGGGAGGGGAAAAAGAAAAGGATTTCCATATGCCTAGAGAGCAAGAGCATGAAAGGACAACTGTAAGATGATGAAAAAGGTACGGACCCGTATGCAACAGAAGCTACAAAGAAGAATGTAATAGAAGAGTACTAAAACAGAAATGTGTAAAATAGGGAAAGTAATAAATAACATTACAAATAATGGGCAAGATTCTAACCTGGATAAAAAGATCTAGCTCCATTAATTTCAGTTTCAGATATACCTACTGATAGCCTGGTCTACACTAGCAATTTTCCTCTGGTAATTAAAACAAATCATTGACTTGAAGTAGATATAGTTGAGCTTTTTGCATCTCTGCAGTATCTAGGATGGGCCTGGCTTAGTGTTACATGTCTCCTCACAGGGTGCATTGATAGTTAATTAAAGTAGTCCCACAAGCCAGTGCTTCCACAAACACAGATTTCCCTAGGAAGCAGCATGATTAGCAACGCATATCTACAGCAGTATCTACCATGTATGAGCCTAAATGTGGAAGCTTTTTCCCCTCTCACAGTTTTTTATGTCACTACAATCATGCTGCCTATCACCAGCTCCAGCCTTCATTCACACGCTGAAGCTGGACCACGTATAGATGCACAGGAGCCCTGGTCTCATAACTGTGCTTTCCCTCTGCAAAGACCCCACTGCCCATATTGCTGCTTTGGGATTGTGAGGCCGGCTGTGGGGAAAGAAATGGCTTGGTGACAGGCACAGAGGCCACTGCCACTGTCCCAAACTGAAGTTCCAAGGCAGCAGCTGGCAAGTTGACATTATACCGTGAACATGGGTGCAGTGCTTTCAAAGGTGAAGCCTTTGAAGCCCTGTGCCAGAAAACTGTGCACCGTCTTTACCATGAGCAACAGTGGTGTTTTGGGGATGTAACTGCACCCTGTCTGCCTGCAGAGTGGAGGTGTAATGTCCAGGTGTAATTCAGCTAGCTCTCTGCCAGACTGCAATCGACTGAAGCATGCTGTGCATTGCAGAGCCTGGGAGCACAGGAGCCTTTTCATCCAGGCAGCAACCATGAAGGCTGGATGCTGCAGCTGCTGTGGCCGCTGGGAGGTCTCCAGCATCTGCAGCCAGTGCTTCCTGTCCACAGAGGCTGGACATACTCCCAGCTGTGGCCTGTCGGCGTAGCGCTTAAGTAGAAGACAGAACAATTTAACTACTTTATACAAAGAAAGTATTTTACTTTTAAAATGGGAATATTCTCCATCGTCTCTCTATTAGTCCTTTTTCTCTTCCATCAGGGTCGGTGACTGGCTCCCTTACCCTTGGCTATGGCTTTTGACTCTTCTCCTCCTCCTGCCCCCTTCTATCCCTCAACAGCTGCATCCTCCCTCATCCCCCTCAAATCCCTCTGTTTTCAGCTGTGCCATCCCATCCATCTCACTACAGCTGTTTCCCCTTGTTCCCAGGACTCTGTTTTGGCTCCTGGTGCTTCTCCCTCACCCTCAGCAGCTGTCCAGCTCTGCCCCGCAGAGCCTCTGGCCCCCGCTGAAGGGTGCATCCCTTTCCGTCCCAGGCCTCTGCCCTCTGCCCTGGCTTGGGGCCAGGGTGCCTTCTCCTCTGCCACTCCTCCAGAGCCTTTGGCTCCTTCCCTGGCCTCTGCTCATCTTCAGCAGCTGGCACCTTCACCCCACCGCGCCTTTGGCTTCGGACCTTCTCCCCCTCCTGCCCGGCCGCTGCAGGCCGCCCTCCTCCCCCTTCCCGGGCCCCAGTCCTGCGCTGTGTGCCCGGAGCCCCGTTGCCCAGCCCTCAGCAGCTGCTCCCGGGGCCCCTGCCCGTGGCCTCGCTCTCAGCCCCATTCCCCACTCTCCAGGGCCTGCAGCAGCTGTGGCTTGCCTCCCTCAGGCCAGCTGGGGGGGGGCCCTTCCTCCCATGCCGGCCCTGCTCCCCCCCAGGCCCGAGGCCTCATTCCTTCAGCCCTCAGCAGCTGTCTCCCCTCACGCCGGGCCTCTGCCTCTGGCTTTAGGCCCCTCTCCCTGCCTTTCTCTTCTCCCCCATGCCAGCAAACACGGGTGCTCCCAGCCAGGGCACCGGGGCTGGGAAATGGTGTAGCAGCGGGTGGACTGAATTCCTCACATCACGCTTCATTACTGTGACAGCACATCGCAGTGGGGACAACAGAGTTGTCAGGATGGCCTCCAGAAACAACTGCAAGTAGGGGGACTACATGGTCCATGGCAGAAGTGCTGTGAAAGGGGAGACCAGTGTGACCCATAGGAAAAATCTGTAATATGTAGTGGCCAGGCCACCCCTCAGGATTATAAGAACAGAGGCACTATGCCCATACGGTGAAAAGAGCAGCCAGAACAGCTGTGGAGTAAGCCATAGTTCGCTGAAATTGCTGCTCAGCAGGCAGGACTTTCTCATCACAGATAAATGGAAAACTGGCAACCGTAAATCGCTGTTCCAGTTTTGGGCAGGAAGGAGGTCTGCAGCAGACGCCTGTGCCATTTTGATGCCAGTGCTGGCATGGCCTGCAGCACACGGGGAGGGGAACAGGCTGTGTGTGCACAGGTGTGAATGCTGCAGTGGGCTTTAAATTTCTGCCTTACACCAAGCGAACTGCTCACTACTGGCCAGGGACTGGACTAGGAGAGAGTTGCCACGCAGAAGAGACTTCCAGCCACTCCCACCAACAAGAAGATGACATTTAAAGATGGCAGCAGTCTCCTTTTCTGAACCATTTATTTACCTAGTGAGCCATGTCATGTCATACACCACCGTAAGCTGCGAAAAAGGATGGCATGACCAGGATGCTCGTTGGGGTACAGGACTGGTGTCTCAGTGTCCAGGGATGTCCTCCTGCCGAGTCATCAGAGAGGACCCCCAACAATGGCAGCAGCCTTGCACAGCTGCCCTCCTTCTCCTTCTGCTGCCCCTGGCACACCCTGGGATGGAGGAACCAGGAGTTCACCCTGGCCTGCAATCCAGTCAGGTCCTCAGTTTCAAAAGTGACAAATAAGGGAGTCTAGACTGGTCTGGTAGTTAATGTCTCGGACCTTCAGAAACTCCACCTTCATTTTTTTTTAGACTTGAAGAAGCACCACTCCATTTTCCTCTTGTGCGCCTAGCAGCAATAAGTCACAGGTCAGAGTGCCATAGAAATCTTGCTGGGAAGAGAGATACCTAATTTGAGTTTAAAGAAAAAGAGAAAATTGAGACAGAAGAGGAAAAGAAATTAATAGGAATAGGAATGAAGGACCAGGACTGGACCCAGACCAGGACTGGGTATAGATTGCAAAGGGGAGGAAGGTGAGTAAGGATGAGGCACCCTGAAGGCTAGGAAGAGCTCAGATGTTTGTTGTGAGTCAGTTTGGAAGTGTAAGCAGCAGTGGTAAGGTAGTTTCAATAACTGTCTTTTTTAAGTACATTACATGAGGGGGTTTTCCAATGTTGCTGAGCAGTTCTGTGGGGCATAAGTATTAGGTTCCTTCTGCATGTAGGTTCAGCTTCCCGCTTTCTAATGATGTGGGATGTGAATTAGGGAGAGGCTTCTGCTTCTTTCATCCAGAAAAAAAACAGTTTCTCAAACCATGATGCATCCAAGACCTAAACCAGCATGTAACAAATGGTTATGAGTGGGGGACTCCCTGCAAATACTCAGGCTAGTTCTGATTTAAAATACTAATTTAGGTGTCTGTGGTGTGTGATTTAATTCAGTGAAAGATCTGATCCTATCTCTAAAAGGAATGAAAATAGTTGAAATCCATGTTAGAGCATTCAACTGTTTTTTCTATACTTAGCTGTATTTGGGGGGCGGCGGGTATTGAGGTTTGTGTTTTTGTGTTTCTGTGCGCATCTGGTTGTCATTAATTACTTCATAGCTTCATTATCTGCTACTAGATATACCCTGTTGGTGAGGAAAAAAGCCTTGCACTCATATGCGGACCCATGTTTGTCACTCTGAAAAGCAATATCCTTCAGAGAATGCCATCTGATTCTGCTGCAATGCAGTGAGTGACTGTCTGGGGTTAAAAGCCTTGCGCACAATGCCTGTTAGCTGGTCATTAATCTCCGGGAAAAGCCCCATGTCTTAATTGCTATTGTATAATTAGTAACCTCTTCCATTTAACCAGTGTTAAGCTGAAACACTAATGTGCCAAGTCACCATTATTCTTTCTAAATGAGGGTCTAGAAGTACTGCTCTAAACAGTGTGTGACAGTGAAATTATTTTTTTTAATACTCCTTTGAAAAATACTGAGACCAGCACCATCAGTGTTATATGGCCAACTCTGAAAACCCACAGAGCTGCCACAGATCACTGCGGCATGAGTGGCTAAACAAAGTAGTCCCCAAAATTGAAAATGTAAAGATGAGCAAAGTTAGCCAGGCTTCTTATATAACATATGTTCTAAAGGAGCCTAAAATACCAGTCAGTGGCTATCACTTTATTTAGAGAATATGGAGCTGAAAGTAAGAGAAGAAAGACTTTATTTTAATACAGCTGTGAACCTCAGGGCAGCCAAATATAACTAAGCTTGAAGAAATTGATATATTTTCCTTAGTATCTGTGGGCTAGATATTTGAATAGTTGATATTGGGTTAATTGATAGCTCAGTATCAATGGTAAATTGATTTAAGTTCCCCTGTGGTATTTAGTATCTCTGTCTGGAAGAAGTTTCTGTCCTGAGGAAAATATAGATATATTCTGTAAAACCAAAATTCAGATGTAGAAACATTGAAATATTTGATTTTGATAACAACAAATTGTTGTCTATCAATAACCTTCAAGAATCATGTTCTAGTAAATCTAAAATATGCAACACATGCTATAAAATAAAAATAAAGGAAAAACAAATTCAAATGAAGACAAACAATGTTTTTAAACTACCTTTGTTTTCACAGAACTTCTCCTTTGGATGAAACTGCACTTTCTGAGAAAAAAAAATCTTCTCAACATTTTTTCCTCCAAAATAATTAGCATTCAGCTAGTCAGATTCTTGTCTTCAGTGTGATTGTGAAAAGATTGTAGAAAATTGAAAGAGCTAGATTCCAGGCTGAATAATCAACCATAAATAATAGTGAAATTGTACACAAAAAAATCAGTGAATGAGTTTTTTTTCCTGCTGACACAACTATAATTGGCAAAACAAAATTAATGCAATAGAGATGAACATCTGTTTTGCTTTAAGACAGTCTTTTTCCTGGTATATTTTTTCCAGGATTTATGCTGGCACAGATGACTATAGGGTCAGGCCCAAAGAATTACTTGGTGGGTGTGATTTTGTGTAGTGCTGAATATCTAGTTGAAGACTGCTGTTAAAGAAAGGATTCATCTGAAGTTCTTTCTTTTCCTGCCTTTTGCCTGTGTTATATGGTTAAAGTGATAGAGGATTACAAAAAATAAAACAAATCTTCTCAACTGCCTCTCTTTCTGAGAAGAACTTGAAAAAAGCAGATAAGTCAGCAAGCGATATTTAAATAGTTCCTCATTATATTCAACTGGAGTATCATATGGCATACTTTATGCACCAGCAGTTAGTGGATTTTCATAAATGTTCATGTCCAAAATAGAGAGGTCAGAAGCTCTACTGCCCTCAGTGCACTGTCAGAAACGTTTCTTTTAGTTATTCCATTTTCTACTTATTAAATCTTCTAGACAGAGGCATCTGAATCTTTAGCACTCAGTAATAATTCAAACTTAATTCGTCTTTACTTTCATGCTTTGCAGAAGCTTCTTGGAGCTCAGTACAGATTTTCCCTATTCTCACAGTCATTTCCAATATTCCATAATTTCCTTTTTTTTTTTTTTTTTTTAATATTGCTTGTTCCCTATGGCCTAAAAAAAGTTAAGATTTTGAAAATTCTTTAAGTTCAGAAAGGCACTTTTCTAACTAGTTCCACAGAGCATAATAAAGCCCTGATCTCTATGGAAACTTTAGCTGCAGTTTTAAAGTAATTATAAGCATAAGAGAGGACTCTATAATTTCTGCAGTTGCTTTCCCCATTCTCATCACCTTGAAAACCTCATTTGATGAGCAACACTGATACAAGCCCCAGGACAGCAAACAAATACTATATTAAAGGGAAAATATGATCTGTCTTTAAGCTCAAGAAGTGTTTTATTAGTGTCGTTCCCATCATTTTAATGACCCAAAAGTACTAAAGGAGAAGAAGGAGCATTGCAAATTAAAAACAAGGAAGACTGAAAAGGAAGGCTCCAGATGCTGGTTCTTTCTGATGAAATTCCTTGGAATTCTTTAACATGTATACTGTATTGCTTTGATTGCTCGTAGTAATTTCAGGTGAGCCTTCCCATCTGTTATGTAATAATTTATGCAGTGCAAATATAATGTAGCTATGCATACAAAACCAAAATTCAGGCTTCTGGGTTACAGCCATGTTATGGAGATTCATGTTACCATGGGAGTATTTTAATTCTGCAAGCAAATTCAGATGCTTTAAAATAATTTTAGAATTTCTTTACACATTATTAAAACAAAATTATAGAAAATGTGGAAAATCAGAAAATGGAAATGGAAAAATATTTATAAGGAAAAAGTACGTTATTTTGAAAATCTTAATCCCTTGTATCTGTAATGATTTTCTTAATTTACTGCTCTTCCTTTGCTAAAAAGCTAGTTCTGCAATTAAACAAGTTTGCACTGAGACTAAAGGTGACCTTTTTATTCAACAGAGCTTTTCAGATTACTTAAGGTGGTAATTTTCAGGCTATGTCCACAGCAAACTCTTCTAGGTGATAAAGGGATATTTCTATTTTATTCTGCTACTGTGGTAAAACACTTGGTCAGATTCCAAACACTATAATTAAAGAATGCATTTCCAGGTATTTTTCCATTAAACCAATAACCTTTCTTCCTCTATTGAAGCTGTTTCATATCTTCTGTTTTTTTTCAAACTTTTTATACATGATATCTTACACTATGAGGAAAAGTTAGGTGGTAATCAGATTTTTGAATTATTAGGAGAAATATAATAAAGAAAAGAGTCTTGAACACTCCTAATTTTCAGAAAGGGATTTTATAGTCATATTCTTTTTCCTTAGAGAGGTGTATTTAGTTAGAAATAGTCTTGAATACGGCTGCTTATTTCACCTTTGAGACAGAAAACTGCTATGATTGCTTCATATCTAACCTACTTATTTGAATCAACGTATTTAAAGAGGTGAAGACCACTAGCGGATGAGGGAGGAAGGGCTGAGAAAACAGTGGCTGTGGATGAGAGCCTTAAGCAATATGTTACCCGTGGAAGGGAAAAAGTAATTGATCATTGGCACCTATCTGCTTAGCAAGTTTCCACTTTGCCTTCTGGGTTTCTTCCTCCTTTATTCTGCTGAGTGTTATTTGTGGAGAAATTTTAACTTAAGGAGATGTAAATGGTTGGTGCAGAGACAAACTGGCTGCGTGGAGGAAAGCAAAGAATCTCTTGCAGGGATAATAAAAAGGTAAACCATGATGATTTGAGAAAACAATAATTGGCAAACAGGCTAGTGTTAGTAGTGATGTTTTCAACTAGATTGACTAGAAATGGTTTACTGCAAAGGTTATCAAAAATGCTGAAGACCTGCATGGTCCAGGGCTGCAACCTGCTCCCTTATCTCTGGAAAAGAAATCTGACGAATCACAGAGAAGAGAGTTTCAAAGATCACTGCCCATCAAGAACTGGAGAATACAAACGGAGGAATGAAGTACTTCCTTGTATTCTCCTAAGTGTAGACCTTTACCAAGAACACTAGTAGGCACCTATTTTTGCTGAACTACCAATATTTGTGATGGTAACCAAATTTACAAATGGTCATCAGAGGAGCAAACATACAAGAAGACAGGTCTGAAGAGAGCAGTTTAGAGAAGCTCGAGCACTTAATGACGTTTAGTATTCTTTGATATACCATTTTCCTCTGTTACCCAGAAAATAGAAAACGCCTGGAATTCACTATAGAAATCTTCATAATGCACTTAATTTGATTCATTCCTGTATATATTTATATTATGTCCAGAGTCATCCTTGTTATTTTAGAACATTAATATTCTTCAAAGAAATCTGCCCTATCACATTGAGTGACTGGCTGGGGTTAATGGCCCTTGGCACAGCTCCTCCTAGTTGGTCATTAATCTGCAGGAAATGCCCTGTGCCTTAATTGTCATTGCTTAATTAGCGTTCTCTTCTATCTAAACAAGTGACATATGACCTGAAATAACAATGTGCACAGCAACAGTCATTTTCTCCGAGCGTTTGAGCTGTACCATAGGCAGATTGTATGCAAGTAAAACAAGGCATGGGAAGTACATATCTATTCAAATAAATTTCTGCAGATATGATCATTAATAACTGTCTTTTCTTGGATTTCTGGGATGTCACTAGTTTAAAGCAGTGACTAACCTGTTGACTAAAATGTAAAATGAGAACGGCTGTGTTTGCCTTATTCCTCATAGACTTTAGAGTCCCATGTTTCTAATCAATACTGCCATTATATTTTCAGTCTGTCAGTGGTTAGCCATGGTTTTAATCACTGCAGGATCTGTATGGATGCACACACACAAAACCAGACCACACTCCTACATGGAATATAAACTTGCATGTTTGCTTAGAGCCTGGGTCTTCAGAATCTGTTCTCTGCACTCTTGGCCGTTAACTTCTCCTCTCTGTGTTTGTTTCCTTTCCCCATCCTTTGTCTACTTAAAAATTGCATATTTTGATTGTAACTCCTTGTAACAGAAATTAACTCTTTCTAAGTGCATGCATAGTACTAGCCCATGTAGGACTTTTGCACACTCCTGGAATATTGTGTAGAGAGACAAAGTAGTACGGCATCAAAGGAACTTTTAGAATTTGAAAGTAGACTTTCATCTTTGCAATTGACTTTATAAATAAAAGATAAATGCTTTATTTGTTGAAGTTAGAATATAAATATGAATGATCTGTTAATATATCAGTTTGCATCTTCTAAAATTTGATATTGCTTGCTAGTGAAATGTCAACTCATCTGATACTTTTCCATGTGAAGGAGTAGTGAACATTATACAAGTAAAATCTTGATTGTTTTCTTTTTTCCAGTTTTGTTTTTTAGCTAAAAACTTTCATATTAAGTGTTCATCATCAGTATAATTCAAACTCTGTTAAAGTCTATGGAAGTAGGTCCAATGACTTACAAGGGCTCAGGTTCATGGAAATTATTTTGTAAATATAATAGTTATGGACTCTGTTATCAAAAAGAAAAAAAAAAAAAGCTGGAGTAACTCCATAAATGTGGATGGTTCAGCATATGTACAGTTTGAGTCCTGTTTCACTAATAATTTTTCATACATTTTTTTGAATCATTGAATGGCAGCCCAGCTGTTCTACTTTGCTCTGTAATACCTCTGAAAGTCCGACTATCCTAAACTACATACACTA
>VZTL01047245.1:0-11494 GCA_013400535.1 Scopus umbretta
TTCTATGATTCTATGATAACAGAGGCCTCCAAAGTACAGAACAAAGACCCAGAACTGTAGAAAAAGTCCTCAGTAGTCAATTACTGGTCACTAAATAATGCAACCTTGGGAGCTGGATCATAAGAGAGAAAAAGAACAAGCATCCAACATTTGTAAAACATACCATCTAGGATTTAATGTGGGACACTAAACCAGTACAGGTATGCAGCACGTTACAACAAGATGTTAAATCATCCTCAAAGGAGCCCTGGAGTGAGGGGAAAATAAAGCATTTCTAACGTACTCATCCTAGTAAAGGTCTTGGGATGCTGATGACTCATTGCAAGCCATTCTTACCTCTGTTCCTGCTCGAGCATGACTGAAGCTGTCAAGGCCCCAGAAAGAAATTGGAAGGTAAGTATAACATCCGGGCAAAGAGGAAGATATTAAGAAATGTATGTAGCAATTGTAAATGTATAATTATCAAGACTTTCTCTGTAATATTTTTTCTACTTTACTTGTATGTAACAGAGTTCAAATAATAACTATTTTATTAGACTGTTAAGATTTCAGTAAGACTAACAATAAACTCCATTCTTTGCATATAAGTTGTGATTTTTTGGTCCACATAAACTGCAAAAACTGCAATGCAAAGCTCTTGCAACAAATAGGTGGAGATAACTTTGATTTAGATGCAACAACTGCTAGCAACTATAACAGTACCTCATGTGCTTCCAAAAGCGAGATGTCTATTATCCTCTTTCCTCTCTACCTTTTTAACAATTCTAGGTGTCTTACAAGTATATTAAAAAATTAGAACTGTAGGAGTTTTGACACCCCTTCCCTTCCCAACTGCTAAATACTTAATTAGTCTGTGCAAAGCTTTCTGCTATGAACTTTCTCAGAGCACTAGTCTCTCTGGCATGCATTTGGCTTCAAGCTGAGCCATAGGCTAAACCAGTTTCATTTTAGCTAAGCATCTCAGATTGAATCAAGTATCTGTAAGGTCAGAACACTCAGTGCTTCAGTACCAATGACAAGCAATGAAATAAAAAACATTTTGTTACACACGAGGGATACATTCAAGTGTCAGGATAGCTGTCAGCTACCATGAATCTACCATACTATGACTAAGCTAGGCGATATTCTTATTTACCCGCATTATACAGATCTTCTGAGAAACACTGCCATGTATCTAACTTTTAACAAATTCAAAATTAGGCACAGAAGTAATATCTTTTCTTTTTTTTTTTTTTTTTAGCTCTGTTTATACAGATTCTGTTACTGTTATTCTGAACCTAGTCCCATCTTGAATAAGTGCAGAGAAGCAGGTTTATGAGAACAATGCAAAATATAACTCACTTCTGCTCATTGGGTACCCACTGTAGGGATAAACTGAAGCCATCTGTTTGTTACTATTCCTGCCATTGTGAGACCACATACATACTTTATTGTTTCCTATGTACAAAAGCACAAAATTATCAGACACACTGCAGCAACGGTTTCTGTTTAGTAGAAGATCAGGCAAGCAGGCACAGAAATTCTCTATTAGAACAGGGCATGTCTGAGATCAGCAGTGGAGCAACATGAGCACGATTGTGTAGTCTATGCCCTACCTGGCATGTGCAATGAAAAGGCCCCTCATTTTTCATCAGTGTCTTAATCTTCACAAGTATAATTACAGCATTCCTCAGTAATGGTAAATACAAATTATGCTCTGTTCTGCAAGACAAAGATAAGCTGGTTTCTATGTTTCAACAAAAATGAATGTATGATTGGAATAAAAAGATATTTATCCCAGCTTAAATATTAGCATTATATAACAACTTTTTAAATACCTGCACAGAAATTGAATGTTCTTCAGCTCGGCATCCTAACAATCATCTTATAAAATTACAGTGGAGACAAAAAAACTTTTTCTCTTTGTTACAATACTCTTTCAGGGCTATGAAGGATCAGCCATAAATCAATTCTACTGTTCTGTTTTCCTTAGAGTGTATCCTTTGGATACAGAAAATTATTTAAATGACACCTGTCTGATATGATTTCCCATTATACTAACAATAGCTTGATGAAGTCTTCATTGTGATTTGAAAGTGTGTGTTAAACACAAATAATAAATTGCAATCTATTTACTAGCTTAATTATTAGAATAGTTCATCTCATATTTTCTTGGTTTATTACTGACTTCTATACTGTTGTGTAATTGAAACAATAAAGGAAAAAATACCCAGAGTGTCTGAAATCGCCATGTTAGAAATCAGAAGCCTTTTGTACTCAAGACAGAGCAGCCTGTTGCTTAACAGTTTTTTGGAAACACCATGAATTCACTATTGCAAACCCAGATACAAGTGAGAAACTTCTGAATTTGAAACTCAGGAGTGTTATGCTTCCTTCCAGAATTATTTACATGGAGATTTGACACAGTTTACAGTTTATAAACTAAATCCCAAGAAGTCCTACCTAATCCTCATTTTTTTTCTCCTATAGCTAGCAAAACAAGTTTCAGTCTTGGTAATGTGGTTACAATCTACTTGTATACATTGTTTATCACAACAAATAGCATTTATAACAATGCACAGAGCAAGAAAAATACATTTTGCACTAGTTTTGTATGTTTATTCTTGCTGAGACAGGCAGTCATTTATTCTGCCTTGCAGAACACTTAATCCTTTTTACCATTCAGATCCAACAGGATTTAAGGACGTACAACATCTCACGGGGCAAGACCTGAGAGCATTCCAAGAAAAACCCTATCTTAACCAGCTTTACAGCCCCAGCAGGGCTCCACTTCTGGAATGATGTTATCTGTTATTTTTAGAACTGATAATTAGTCATTTTCACATACTCGTTTCTAAACACTGGCATAGAAAACTGACAAGTGTATGAAATATTCTATTAAGAATTAGGAGAGGGATATGATTGCTTCCTCTTATTTTCTAATAGTGTAACAAAGTAGGATTGTTTTGTATAGAGGATATAATTTCTTCACATTCACCACTTCAAACTGTCAGAGCTATATATACACCTTATTTTGCCTTGGTATACTTATTCCTTCTTTCTCTGCATGTTAAATGGCTTGCAAGTTTTTTAGGAGGTAGGCACATTGCCAAGGGAAATGGTGCTTTAAAAAAACACCACCACCCAACTGAAAAAAAAATCCCAATCTATCTGTGGGTTTGCTGTATTTGGTATGAACCAGCTACTGTGCACCTCCTGTTTCAAATCTTTGGCACAGGCGTTAGTTAATTCTCTCTGCTTTGTATAGTTTTAGACAATATTCTATTCGAATTTGGTACTCAGTTTCGTATTCAGTTATCTAAACCATAACATTGAGTACATTTAATTTGTCTTTCTTTTCATTCTACTAAGAAACAGGTGTTTAGTAGGCATAGGTTGTCTCACAAGGAGGTGAAAGGAGGCCAGTCAAATTAGTTTTAGCTCCCTTGTTGAACCAAACAACAGAAAAAAAGAACTAAGCTAAAATATGGAGAAAAATCAAAGTAAAATTCCTAGTGCAACCTCAGTAAATCAGCAGGTGCTTAATTGCTTAAAAAGAATTAGAAGGTGACAGACAACAGGTTTATACTAGACTTTCCCAGCACGGCACAGAATTTTGAAGAACACCATGATCAAATCTCTTGTGTCGGGAAGGCCAGCATTAAAAGGAAGAGTGTTAAAGTCTGAGCGGATGCAACAGGAATACACAATCCCTACTCTTTCAAAATGTAGTTTGTTGTAGCAGACACATGCTGGTACAGCTCCATGCCGTAAAGATTATCACATCACAGCCTGACTAGCCTGAGGTCTGGACCTTGCACCGCACTTGCTGCTGGGGAGGCAGTTGCAAGAGGGGAGTGTGAGGAAGGAGGACAGAAGAAGAGGTCGGTCTGCCCACGTGCAACAGGCTTTCTCTTAGAAAACCATACTGTGCTTGCGCCAATCTATAAAAGGCTAGGAACGGAAATCTAGAAACGACACATTTCCAGCCATTCATTCGTCAACTGATAAAGAGTTCATATGAAAGGGACTCAATACACACTGTCCATAGTACATTGTACTTAGATTCTTTCAGATTTGGAAGTAGAAATCTGCTTCTTTTGACAAAAAATCTGTTTGGCTAAAAAGACTTCTCATTCCCACCTTCCTGCTTTATTTGCTCGTCACATTAAAATTACTATTTTTTACTTAGAAAGCCAAAAACAAAGCATAAAAGATATTTACATAGTACTTTACATAACAAGCTCCTTTTGAGAAATAAGAATATTAAAATTTCAAAAGTACAGTCACAGCAAGTGGTAGGCAAGCAATGAAGATAAATCAAATCCTATTTCTTTCCATGCTGTGAAAAGACGGCTGGCTTTTAATCATCATGATGTGCCATATGTAAATTCCATCAAAGAAGAAGTTTGGTAAATGCTATATTTCATAACCAAAGGGAAGGAAGCTATTTATAAACATCAATTAAATGATATAATATAGTCCAAAGCCATTAATAATAAAACTATTAATCTAGGTAGACATTACTCTTATATGGAATAGTTTTTGAAATATACTTTTTGAAATGCATATTTAATTAAGAAAATATTACATTTTTTTCTACTCAAGGTCATTCTAACCTGTCTTATAGTTTCTGTGAGATGCGCAAGTAAATTATTCCAGAAAAAAAAATAATGCACAAAGCACTCATAAACATAGAATCACTTCCTCAAAAAAAACCTTAGAATGTTTCAGTCAGCACCTATGTTTTATATGTGGTCAGAAATCTATAAATGTACTTATGAAGCTTAAATGCTAATTCATGTTGTGCTTTGTCAGTCTCAAGGAACATTTGGAGATGCAAATGTCTTCAACAGGAGATTGGAGTGAGGCCTAACAACATAAGAAATCTATTTGCAAGCCTCCAATGGAGAATAGAACCAATCACAATAATAATAGCATTATTAGATTAGAATTGTGCACCACTCACATTAGAAGACAGCAAACTAATTTGGAAACATTAAAAACTGTTATGTTTCACAAAATTCCTAGGAAGGCTGTAACCATCTATGTCATGGTAAGTAAAGCTTTGACATAGAATAGTTTATCTGCTAAACTCCATTTAACAACTCTATTTAACAACTCTATTTATTAACTCTATCCCAGCTGAAACGAGGACATCTGCCCAGTCTCAAATGCATATGGTAAATATGGTAAATTGAGCACTAAATACTAGACTAACTTAAAAATAACACTTAAAAATACCCTTCTTTCACAGAAAAGAAGCTAAATTTAACATATTTCAAACAGACATTCTACAGCAAAGCATGAGGGATGGCTAACTACAGCTGGGAGAAGCCGCCTTGTAGTAATGGAACCGACCGGCTACCCACTGGATGCCCCACAGAACACATAGGGATATAATACCTTACTTTTCTATGTAATGAAGACATGAAGGAATTTATTTCTTCTCAGTAGGCAATAGGCTTCAGAAACAAAATTTCTAAAAGCCCACAACAAAAGATATCCTTAAAAAGCCAACCAAACAAACAAAAAATTGTCAAACTTTCATGATATTCTGTACTTCATTTATCTTTTACTTCTATCTACAAAAAAAAATCAAATCTAGTTCACAGTCTCACCAGGAAATTTATAGGACCCTGTGTTTTTGTTCCATGACACAGGAACAAACGTTTCAGCTACATATTTAAAACCAAAGGTTTTATTCTAATGAGTTCTGTGAAGGGAGAAAAAATATCTCCATATTTTCAGCACATTCAGCAATGTCTGTGTGCATAAACTGAGACCTGTCATTTCTGCCTTGTGATTAGGAGAAATTTAACGCTTCACCTCTTTGTAATGTTTGTTGTTTTGTTATAACTGATGTGTAGATTGAATGGCAGGTGACATTTCATAAGATTTAAATAAGGTAAGAAATTAATCAAATTAATATATTCCTTTTCTAAAGTATAATGAGTCATTTGCATATAAAATGCAAGATTCTATAAATACNCCCCCCATCACAGAGACAGCTTTTAAAAAACCCTGGCTATTTTATACAGCAGTTTGGATTGAGGAAGTGATAATGCTTACCCCCTCTATGAGTCACAGCATGTAAGATACCACACTGCAATGTTCTCTAGGGGGACCTACAGAGCTACTTATATATCAGCTGCAAAGGTAGCCTTTGATCTGTCCTTCTAGAAAAGGAAAATTCACTTGCAATGCCCAAATTATATTCCACAGGTAAGCTCCAGCTCTGATTTTGTAAAAGGAGTTAGGCAGATCCTTATTAACACATGGAATGGCATGGAGATCAATGAAAACCTGGTGGAGGGGACAGGATCTTACCCCTTGGCCTCTTTGCAGAACTACAGCCTTACTGAAATGTAAGGCAACCGTGACATGGAGCTCCATATAGGAAAGAAAGAGACGGCAAATTAACAGCTCTATCAGGACTGATAAGAATAAGGAATAAAACATTGCCTAGGCTGCATTAAAAAAGTACCACAGGAAAGTAGCACTTACAAATTAAACAGTAGGAGTTTCAAGGCTACAGGCTAATTCCTGTGTAACGATGTTGCCAGTGTATGCAACAATACAGTGAAACAATATAAGCTGATTTGGCTAGTCAATAATTGAAAACCTGTTTCCCTACAATTGATTTACAGTGTAACAGGACTCAGTTACTGTAATTTGTAACTGATACTCCTGTCTACAAAAGAAAGGACAGTCTTTTGTTTATGAACTGAAGAGAGAAAGAACTTATTGAAGATGCAACATAAAGCTGGAAAATAGAAACTCTAACATGCCATATGAATTCACATAAATACAACAATTTTGGCCAGCTGGAGCCAAGCTATAGTGCTAACTGCACAGGTTTGGCTTTGCACAGGGGATTCAAGAATTATCGGTATTTTAGTTCACACAGGTGCATAACTTACAAAAAATCAAAATTCTATCCTCAGGAAAAAAAAAAAAAAAAAGTCGAGTAATCAAATACTACAGAAAGGTACAAAAATAAATTTAGAAAAAAAAGGCAAGCTTTAGGCAGGGGAATAGTAGGCATTGCCTGCAATTGCAGGGTATCTGCAGAAAACCTGGACCTTCAGCATCACTTGTAGATCTGAAAACATATTCCCTATATTCTTCACTTCCTCTGCTAGCAACTGCATGCACCACTCCCTGTGCATACATTTTATGCTAACAGGCTGCTTAAAAGTAAGACCTGAGTCCACATCACAATTCACCTCACTCATCTTCTGCTTAACAAAGGAGCAACCCTCACCTCCCTCCCGGTGGTGGCAGAAGAGGACGTTAGGCTCTAGCTCCTGTTTCTCAGTATGCCAGGGTCACCACTGGTTTAGTAGTATGAAGGCTCACCAAACTTACAGCATGAGTATATTCTCCTTAAGGATATATATTTGACATCCTGTGTCAACAAGGCAGAGGACTGGCAAGCACTGAGTAACCCTTTACTCCATTCTATAATCTATCTGATCATACTGCACCATTACATTGGCACGTAGGCCAGTGCAGAAACAAATGACTCTGAATCCCCTATACTAGCCTACCACTCTTTCCTAATTGTTCAGAATTTGGCTAGATACACTAGGAAAGGCACTTGGAAGTTGAATTCCATGCTTGCTTCTCAATGTAACCATTAGTGGAAAGAGTAACAGATCCTCTCTCAAGAATGGTTACATGAATGGGACCAAAATCGGTCTCCCACACAGAATTGCTTTTTAAGGCTACTTTCAGGGTGTATGTATAAGCATAAATGTATGTATGCACACACACACATATATGTATGAGATCATTCAACAGTTAAACTTGAAAATAGTAACGGACTGTACTAGTGTTGAAGGATTTGCTTATCCATCCAAGACAGACTGCCAGTTAATGCTTGGGTTCTCACAGATGGTTTCTGCTTCGAGGGGAAACTAAGGACAGAACCAGTATTTCTTTGATACAGAAATTACTGCTGTTTACAAGAAGCATATGAAAAACTCTTTTCTGAATACAATAGGAATCTTAGATTTGGTCTTGAGAAAGCATGAACCTATCAGGAAATATTAATTTGAAGAACTTTTTTAACCTACTTACAGTAATCTTACAAGTGTTTCTGTGACACTTTGCCAGGCTTCTTTACTAGGTCTTTTCTACTTCTTTCATAGAATGTATGTGCCTCTGTCAACATCTGCCTCTACATTTTCATACAATCTACAGACCATTCCCTCCGAGCTGTGTTTTCTGCAGTGCCTATTATTTCATCTCTCTCTTCTACACTGAAGCTCAATTTCATTTTGGGTTTCTTTTCAGTGAGCGATGACTGGCTCTGTCTTCAAGGAGATACAAGGAATGTTTGTTCTTTGCCTGTGTCTTTGCTTCTTCCATCCTATTCCTATAAGTACTCACAACTTTTGTGTACCACTTGCTCTCACAGAGTTGTCCTTGAAGACTTCAAATTCCTCTTTCATTTTAAGCATCACTATTCTGCACACTTGCTTCTGAAAGCAAAAATATTTCCTATTATGATTTTAATTCCTACAAGAGATATGCAGCAACCCAAGCGTATCTCTATTAATCCTAAGGAAAAAGACATTTGGTGGAAAGAAGTGAGTGTAAACAGTACGAACAGGGGGAGAAAAATAGTTACATGTCAGCACAGTGGGGATAGAAGCTACAACTCTATTAAACTCTTAATAGAGGTATTTAAATTAAAATACACCTTTGAGTGAAATTCTGCACTAATGTATGTTACCTTAGATGACTTCCCCTGTGCCCTTTCTCTCATCCTACCCATGAACCCTGGGAAACATTTTAACCTCCTGCTGTGTAGCCAGCAATCCATCCTGTGACTGATTGACTCATATCAGGACTGAAGCAGGCCCTGTGGGTCAGTAGCATGCAGCAAGGGGAATGATGAGGCACTGAATCTGCACTTGATAAGCAGACAAGAGAAAAGATTACAGGCAGGATAAGGTGGATAATAGGCTCAGCTTCTGTCACCTCTTCTTGTGAAGATTCTCAAACCAAAATATTGTTAAGAGTTCTTTTCCATTAATTAAATGGGAGCTGAGGGGATATATATAACATGTCAAGGTCTGAACAGCTCAACCTCCAATACTTTCTTCAACAGAAAAGCCTCACTGAGAAAATGAAGTAAACATCCTTATTAAGCAAACTCATGTTTCCTTCTTCCTCTCCTTCCCCGCATAACCGACATGCACACAGAGGGTGCTCACAAGTACCAACTATCCTGGATACTTCAAGTAGTTTAGGGCAACAATGAAAAACAAAGAGCCCTCAAGAACAAACAACGTTCATTTCCATTAGAGGACTTTTCACTACAGGAGTCACTTTATTTTACTGAACAGACATGCTAAATCTAGTGTTACAAAGTCACATCATTTTTCCAGAGAACAAAGTTGCTGCCTAAGCTACATGCACCTCTGTTTCTTTGATTGCTCACTTCCAGTTTGCTTTTATCATTAACACCTGGTGCTAGCCTTAACACAGAAAAAAATGACTTAATGGATGAGAGCTGAATGTTATAAAAAAAAGCAAAGTATTCAGCTGTGCCAAAAAGGAGTTCTTGAATTTACATGCACACTTCAGAGCAGGACAGAGTACTTGTACAGTGCAGCTTCTTGTACAATGCCACTTTTTCATATTTAGGTCAGTATTTGTCAAAGGACCAGACAGCTTCTGGCCAACAGAACACAGGTGAGCAAATGAATGTGCACTTCTGCATGTGCACATGGACACTTCATAACCAAAGAAAGAAACCGGCAGTAAAAGGGGTGGTATAAAAAGTGGTGTAAAACTTCTTTTCTCTGTAAACCGCTGAAAGTTCTACTGCCAAAGCTAGGACATGAATGCATTAAATGCTCTGCATATGAGTAATTGATTTCTTCAGTATTTCCAGAAATTGAAGGGTGTTCCATAGGTCACAGATGCAAAGCAACATCAACAAGTCAGGAAAATGCATGCAGGGTACATCATATTTTCTGTTATTTTCAAGAGAAACAATACGTTAAAGGAGTTTAATGAACTCCACTCCATTTTTTACCAGACTTTGCCTTTTGAGGGGAAAAAAATGCTTCATCACAGGCACTTAGCCACCATGTACCCAATGGCAAGGTCCAGTAAGTTAGGATCTCTAAGTTCATTTCTTCAGAATTACGTATCTGCAAATGAGAATGACCTGAATCCTTTACAATTTATCAGAAAATATAGCCCAGTTTTCATCTTAATATATGCTTATCTTGTAGTGTCCACTAATTTATTTTAATGAAGAACAAATTATAGGTAATAATCTCAAATGAGAAACATGATAAGATGCAGATAACTTCCCAGTGAATGCTGCAGTTTTATAGATTCATAGCATGTAACCATCTCTCCCACCGTTTATTAAATAAAATATACTAAAGGAGCATCAGAAGAATCCTTTGTATACTTGATTTTCAGGGCAACAAATTAAGGAGCTGTATTTTTGTCTACTGATCAGTGACCTGAAGTTCATAATACCCAACCTAATTTTAAATGCAAAGTTTAAAACATCAGCAATAGTGAGTGTACAGTAAGACAAGCGATGCATCCATTCATTATTCAGATCACATGAAAAAGTTGCTTCATTAGAATGGTTTGGCCAAACCTGGTGCTGCCACTCAGTTTCTAGCTTCACTTAAGCTGTGCCAATAAACACAAAATGGAATTTTGGCCTTCTACACAGTTTATGATATGCATTTTAGGTAGAAGCAATAGCATTCAAAAAATCTACCAGTTGTTTTTTTTTTTTTGTGTGTGTGTGTAGTGTTTATGATTTTATATTGAATTAAGAGACCTTGCAAAAGTAACAAAACTGTCATTTAATTAAATATATGACTTAAACGATGATTTTTTCTCTCAAGAGATTTAAAAGAAAAGGATTATTAACATTTCAAGCAGCACCCTAAGGGACAACAGCTAGTTGCGTAATTTAAGTATGTATGACACACAAATCTAAGTGTGTGTGACAGCAAATTATCATAGCATCATGTGTATATAGCTCTTTAAAAAGAATGTTATTCCTTTGACAGACTTGCAGACTCAGGTATCCTACGGCTCCCAAAGGCTCAGCCCCCCTTTTCAGGCAGCTGCAGATTTGGCAAATCCTCCAGTTTTTGGCAGAGGTTCATTTTCTACACCAAAGAAGCTAAGGAAGAGACGAAAGGAAAAAAATGGGAATCTTGGGGTCTCTGAGGAAAGGCAGACAGTAGACTATGCTATGGGGAGTTGCATGCTCTTGGGAGATTGAGGTCTCAGAGACACTAGTTTACAAATCAGTCAGGCACAGGGGCAAAAGGTGCTGCAGAGCTGTTTTTATGCGGTGATCTGGCACCATCCTTATTTTCTAATGGGAAATTATGTGATTGTTGAGGATGGACATGCAAGGGACAGTGTGAAGGGTAACAAGTAAGCTGAGTGGGAGATTCCCAAGTAGACTTCCCTGCATATACGTGTATAAACTGATGTTGTGGTTTGACCCTGA
>VZTL01047247.1:0-14102 GCA_013400535.1 Scopus umbretta
GCAGACTTCTCTGTGGGATGGGTGTCCAGCTGGCATATTGGGCCCTCTGTTCCCCCTAGGAGGGAATCTCCTACAACAATTACCTTCCTTTTTTTCTTAACAGAGGCAGTCACAATGTGTGGGGCTGACTGACTCTCCCTAGGCAGCCCCCTGGGTGGACCTTCACCTACATCCTCACTTGCCTGGCCCTCAACTTCCAGAGCCCCATATCTGTTGCGTAAGGGCAACTGGAAAGGTGAGGAAGACCAGGAGGGGATTTGCCTGCTGCCCCGACCAGGGACCTGTTTCCATTCCCCTCCGTCTCTTCGGTCCCCTCCTTCTGCTCGGTGGCAAGAGGGTAGGGGATCCTCTTCTTCTTGTGAGGCCTCTGCCTGCTGCCTTGGCTGCAGGGATGGCAGTGTGTGGCTCCACCAGTCTATCTCCCTCTCACACTCCCTGATACTCCTTAACCTGTCCACTTCCTCCTTCAGCTCTGCCACCAGGCTGAGCAGATCATTCAGCTGGTCACACCGAAAGCAGTTGCTGTCTCTGCTGCCCTCTGGTATGAGGGACAGGCTCAGGCACTCCCTGCAGTCAAAGACCTGGACAGCGGTGNGACAGGCTCAGGCACTCCCTGCAGTCAAAGACCTGGACAGCGGTGTGTTTCTGTGGGAGCTCCATCTGGGTCGCCACATTCCTTCTGGCAACGGCTTTTGGGTGAGTGGAAACCATGGCTACGTCCTTTTCTGGGATGGTGATGACCACTAATTGAGTTGTCCTTTAGAGATAGAAGGGGGACTGCGCCCTGCCAGCATGCCCTGCCTGCATGAACTGCCTCGCAAACTGCCGCGCCATGCCCCTCTGATGTGACTTGCCCTGTTTGCCCGTCCTGTTCACTGCCCTCCTGGTTGCTCGTGCTCCCTGGGGGCTGCTTTTGTATGTGAGGGGTTTTGCCACCACCATTCCTGTCCCCGCTCCCCATCATGTTGATTGGAGGGAATTTATGGACGTTTTCTAGTGCAGCCTCTCACCTGAAACAGGACTATCATAAACTTGAGATCAGGTCAGGTGTGACTTTTTCCAGCCAGCTGCTGAAAATCTCCAAGGGTGGTCTAAACCCTGATTTCTCTGGGTAATCTCTTCAACTGCTGCATTACTTTCCTGGTGATGAATTGTTTTCTAATGACCAAGCTGAACCTCCCAAGCCACAGCTTGAGTTTACTGTTTGCTTTCAATAAGACAGTATAATGTAGAGAGCCATCAAGGTCTGTAAGAACCATTTAAGTATCAGATAAATTTGACCAACAAAAGTCAGGTAGAATCTAAGGGGACACAAGTTCTGTCTCCCTATTGGCACTAAAGCCTAAGTCTTCTGAATGCAGCACTTTATTAATAATCCTGTGTCCACAAGCATTTTCAACTGGCAAGCAATATCAGAAGGGATCATCAGAGGCACTCAACTATCTGCATTTGATCTAGTGTGAGTTACTACTGTTCAAAATGAGAGACTGACAGAGACCATAGAGGTGTTGGGGATGAATACTCTGCTTGTCACAGGAAGGACAACAAGGAACCATTGAGTCTGTTGCTGCTGAGTATTGTCAGTAACTTGTTTTAAAAGGCAGGTTTCCTGCATGCTTTGGCAGACTAAACACTCACTGTTTTACAAGCTTACACCAAAAATTTGACATAGGTGATTTAAGCTTCCTATACAGTAATCTGTACATAATTAAAGACGGCATTTGTGGTTCGTCAGTAGTCTCCTGAATGTTTTTTTGACATTTTAAGATCTGGATGGTCATTAAATTTGAATTTCTTTCTCAGTGCAATAACCTGCTGAACCGCCAAGTTCCAGCACTGAGAGCCTTTCAGAAACGGAGGGGTACAGCGGAGGCTGGGCTTTGGAAAGACACTTGACTTGTTCTGACTGTTTTGGGTAGTCTGGAATCTAGTGCCACATTTTGTAGAACCTCTATTACCTTTTAGTCAAAATAAGCACTACTGGGCTAGGCAGCTGTTTATGGAGGTATAATGTCAAATAAATTAGTAGTCTGTTCAGTGTAAGCTGAAGAATTGAGGCTCTTGACTCTCTAGATAAAGCTGAATGGTTGAAGGACCTTCTCAGGGCTGACATGGTTACTTCTGTGCAGCACTGTTTGCTAAGATGTGTGATAAATCTTTATTGCTATTGCCTGTGTTGTTGCCATTTTGTCAATATATATAGAAGATTTCAGCCTTGCGGGCCACTGATCTGGCACCTTTCAAAAGCACAATGCTTAGAACATGTCAAATGGACCAGACCCAAAGATTTAAGGTGGAGCTGAGGCACCCAGCCCCAAGGCTGAAGCAGTTCTGTGCCAAGATGTTGGAGCCAGAATATGGGTGCACTTTGGACTCACATGCTCAAAGCTAAGTATGAGTATAAAAACTTTCAAGATGAAGGCTAAGGGAGAAGTCTTAGCAGGATCAGACTTTTCTAAAAATAATCATCAGGTATTATACTTGAGCGAGAACTATAAATGTGTATGGGGGTGGATATTAATAAGGTAATAACAATAACAACTATGTCCATAGTTAGAATACTAAATATTCAGTAAAATCAGGTGTTTGGGAAGAACTACACCTTCCCATTGTTCCAAGCAGAAGCAAAACTTCCCTCGGAATTAGAAGGAAACTTGTCCTTTACACAAATAATTCTCTAACCAACTTCTGCAAGGACCTTGTAGCTTACACTCCTGCCTTTGATGTGAACTACTGTCTAGAAAAAAAGAGTAGGCCACTTGTGATGGCCAGTATGATGATACCCACTTTTCAGAGCTCTGGGTCGTACCCCCAGTGGATGCAACCTGGCATAGCTGTATTGGAGACACAAGGGACACACTCATTGGTATCAGGTCATGAATGACCTGATTGTTCCCTCACTCCATTTGCTGTCATTTAGAGCAGGAATATTAACCAGGAAAGGGAAAAGTTATCTTGCAAACGCTTTAAATACAATTCCTTATTTTCATATTTGAATGAGTGAAAGGTACCAGAGTTATTCACATTTTCTCGGTGAGTTTCTTTTCCCCAGATCATGCCAGAAGACAAGCAGCTCACTTGAAACTCAACATGTTGCATTGCCAATAAATCACAATGCAAAATGCTTTGGCTTACTGTCAGTTAAAATCCTTTTTAAAATAAAAGTGAATTGCAACATTTGAATTTTATTTAGTAGTTTGTCGCTAATATAATTCCCTGAGTTTTAGCTTAGAAAAACACTCTGTGGGAAGATGGCTACCATCGTAGTGTAGGAAATATTTCCCTAATATTTGACTTTCTGTAAACTTTTAAGGACAAAATTTTAAGATTCAGAAAAGAAAAAAATACTTAACAATTCCTGCACATATTTTACTGCTTTGAAAGTTGTTGAAACAGAAACTTGTAAAGGTATCAATTTTATTTTAATAGGTAATAGAATAATACACCATCTTCCAGCAGATGAATAATTACACTATTACACTTTTCTGCTTCATGAAGATTTCCCCTGACTTTGGTAGGAGTTCTAAATGTGAAAGACTTATAGGCTCAAGTCCTTGGTGTTGTTTTCAGAGCTGAAATAGTATCTGTTATAAGCACAAAATTTCCAGCAGATGCTCCTCACTATGTTATTGAACTTCTTAAGTAGTCTCTCAGTTTGAGTTCAGGGAGACCGTTCAGGCTTTTAAAGCTAAGCATGTGCTTAAGTGATATACTGGATGAAGACCAACTTTTTTTCTAAAATATATATAACGAAAAATATAACTTAAAGTTTTATAGAATGAATTGATTGATAGGGATACTTAAGCAAGTAACCTAATATAAACATACTCTTTAAGCAAACTAATTTTTATTCTCCTCTAAAGTCCAAGCACTGGGTTAGAAATGTAAACGCAAATAGAAGTAAACTTTAATTTTGAGAGAAGATCAAGAAGCACAAAATTTATCAGGGATTTGGTACAACTAATTAGGTATTTCTTTTACTTTTTAAAATGTTTATTGTAATTTACCTAGGAAAAAAATGCATGGAATTCTAGGGATAACTCCATATAGTATCACAGAAATGTAATTAGGTGTAACAGAATTGAATACAGAATTCAACATAAAGTGATCGTGTTATGGTTATGTTTCCAACCAACCTATGCCATGTAATATAAAAATGTGTCTGAGACAATAGAGAATTCTCTAAGGTATCACAAAAAGCAACAGGAAAGACTTGTTTTTCAATTAAATGGGATCTTTTCCAAAATAAGGAAGGAAATATGATAATCTATATGCTGAATATATAAAAGTTTGAAATTTACAGGGACCTGTTAAATACGTATATCACCATTTAGTGCTTGTGAATATAATACAAGAGCATATTGGATGTTGGGATGACATATCTTAGAAGCTGATGCAACTGGGTGACCTTCACAAGTTCTCCTACAAACACAGGAGCAGCAATGCTTCTATCCGGAGTAAGGGGAATGAAATGAAGCCACAGCCCAAAACACAGCTCACCCAGAAACTGAAACAGGGGAAACTGGGCAGGAGGGTACCGTTAGGTGGAAATACCTGTGTGTTTCTGGAAGCAGAAGCCACCTGTGTTGTGCAAAAGAGAAATGGAAACATCAAGCAGAGAGCAAAAGCAGGAAGCAGTAAACCTGGCAGAAGAAAAAAGTAATGGCTAGAGGAAGGCTTGGAAATGCGAACAAAGGAAACACACAACTTTAATCCAGCCTGGAAATCAGGCCTTTGCTCTCAGTAGAGAAATGGTGTTGCATCAAGGAAATGTCTGATTCCACCCACCACCAATTTTTCTTCCTGGAAGGAAAAAAAGCCACAAGATGATGAATGTTTTGCAAGTTAAACAATTATTTTTCTTTTTTAAATACTTCCTTTCTGGTTTATGAGTTTCTTGATGCATTCTCACGTACTTACATTTGCACTAGCCATTTGTTTGATTGGTGTTTCTGAACACTGTCTTGGCCTACTTTTGCGTGCTCATGTGTGATATGACCAGGAGACTCTGTTGCTTTGGTTAAACCACTGATACCTGCATCTAACAATATATTATTTTCGCTACTCCAGCATTTGCAGAGTATAACTTAAACTATGAAGCAATCATTTGAATTAAAATGTGGACAAGTCCACAAATTCAGTTACATTGTCCCCACAGGCACAACATTACACTTTGCAGTTTTCAACCGGGCCTTGAGTACTGGGCCAGAAGCATGCTTATAGAAAGTATTTTTAAAATCAAAACACTTTTCAAAGACAAGGCTTTCTAAGTGCAGCCATTTTTAAGCAAGTTTAGAAAGTCTGTGTTACCAGAGCAGAAGATGCATAGCAATAACCAGTGAGAATAATTTTCAAGTGTTCCTTCCATCATTTCAACACTATTATTAGATCAAACTCCACCACTTAATTTCAGTTATAGCACGAGTGTCCATGCACAAATGAACAACTGAAAGGGTGTTTCTGAGTGACTCTAGATACCCACGACTGTATAAACACCTCCATCTACTACTGCCTTCCCTTCATCAGCAACTTACTGTGATGATCCATAGACTACATTACATGCTGATGTGTAGAGTATTTTTAAGAGCTTGTGTAGTCAGCAGGTAGGTGACCAAAATGCTGCGCTGCTTTTATCATCTCTCTCACAAGTATGTATATGCTAAGGAACAAATCCCAATTGTTTTACCTCTTGGATCCAACTCAGTATTTCTGCTTATGAATTACAACAACATGTTCTCTCCTATTTTGAAAGCCCAGTGCTTGATTTCATAGGGCTGCATCTATTCTTTTCTATTCTTTCTGTTCCTACATCTTCTTAGCAGCATCAGTTCTGCCTGTGGAGATGATACCCAGGAAAGTATCACCTCCCTTCTCATACATTGACCACCTTTGGAGGCCAACCTGAGTACATGTGTAGACGGAAGCTCCAGTGCCTTCTAATATCATAACACAGTGCACATGGCTTCAGTTTTAACTTAGTCTGTGACAAACCTGGAAGGTAAACATGGGCATTTGCTGGCTGCATACAGATTTCCTACTTCCCCTTTTAAAGGATCTGTGCTTGCCCCATTCTTTAGGGAGAAAAAAAGTAACTTCTGAGGTCTGATTCTAGACCTGCCCAAGTTTAGTATCTATCCACCCACAGAAAATCCAACGGGAGTGAAAGTATCTATTTAGGATGGAGTCCAAAGTACAGGTTCTACCCTACTCCCTGCCCAATCCTTTAATTAAAACACCTCCCATAGGTGTGCCCCATGCACAGCAAGGCACACATTTAGCAACCCCAATAGGTTTACCAGCCAACTTCAGGCTTTGCCAGACTTGCAGCACAAGATTAAAATCAGCTGACTGATATAATGATGGGCCATTAGTGTCTGCCCCAGCCTTGCCATGATGTCTCTGGGGCAAGAACGTACATGCCCCTGAACAAGCTGAGTGTCGCTCACTAAATGACAAAGGACTAATTCAGATCGGGTTTACTTTAATATGGGCAGTTGAAAACTGATGGATCAGGAGCTGATTCATGGGCAACTCAAATGTCTTCAGCTCAAGAGTGGGAGCATTGGTCAAAGAGGGTCACAGATACACAGAAGGGAACAGTTCCAGATTTTACCCGCTGGTGCACTGCTGTGAAAATCCTACACTTTGAGATTCAAAACATTTCTGTATTGGCTTCAAATCAAGAGATTCCCAAGGAGAAGACACAGTAAAGGTAATAAACCTGGAGACTAATAGAAAAGAAAGAAGCAGCGTACAAGTCATCTAGAAGTACATCTGAACTTTTTTTTTAAAGTCAATATAAAAAGTACTAAGCAATCTCAAGTCCCTTTGACTTAACTGATCACACATTAACTCTGAACAATTGGCTGCTAAGACAATTTTTGGACTCTCCATACACTGTTCAAATTTACTGTGCTATGATGTTTGCTTTTTGTTTTTCACAGTTAGGCTTAGTTCAAATTCTTAAGAAAATAAAATATAAACCCAAATCCTTTAAATAATGTCTTAATCATGATATGACCGATTAGCAAGACCACTAATACAAAGCAGTATCAGATGAACAAGTGATGCAATAAGTTAACAGAACCCAAAGAACATAAATTTATCACATTTAAAGGCATGGTTAAAAGATCCATAGCACTAATGTATTGATAAACTGTGGTGCAGAAGTGGCTAATAAGAAAGCAAAACTGATGGTGCAGGAGTATAGTTAGCACCTTGGGAATCACTGTCAGCTGTAGTCTAAGACATCAGGATTTTGAAATCCTGTGACTGAGTCATGTTATTCAAGCTGCATTTCAGGTTTGCATGAGATTTTTCTCCTTGAAACCTTATTTTTTTAACTGCATTTCTTCTCAGTGTAAATGTGAACACGTAAGCATGCATTTGGAACTTGTGTGTATCTCCACTTTTGGACATGGAATGTGATTTTAGTTGATAATTACCCCATGTTTTATTGCTAATTAACTTCCATGTACACAGTAACTCTTAGCATTGCTCTTTAAAAATTTCTTCTGCACTTTGATCTGTTCAGCTCTGCTCGACCTTGTCCGCTTCTGCAAAGACAGCTCGCAAGTTGTTGAATGTATTACTGATTTTATTTCAGTTTAGGAGAGGTCTAGTCTCCTTTTTAAACATTTTCTTCTATTTTTTAATGTATTTGCCATAAGTATTTGCCCTGTTTTGCAACAATTAGCATTCCTGACATAAATGCTTAATTATTTTAGGATGATACCCCAGACAGTGTTTTTCTTTTGTTTGTGATCGTGTATTTCTTGCATTTCTCTATCTGGGGTTTTAGAAACGTCTGTGGGTGGATTCCCAGTTGCACTGAAGCCAGTAATATTATCATCCTTGATGACAAACCTGTCTGGATTTTACTGTCTCTTTTTCCACTGCTTCTACTGTCTACCCATTTGGCTCATATAATATTCTTACATCACAGTCCACCAATAATACTCTTGCTAATAGTTTTAGGATTTTTCATCTGCAATCTTCATTCTTTTCACTTGGGTAACTGTGTACTCTTAAGATTTTCTCTTGAACTGGTTCTGTCTGCAAATCAGGGTGTTTCTCCTCTCTTCTTCTCTGTTCTCCTCTCCTCTTTCTTCCTCACCTCTCTTCCAATTTGTGCTATAGCTATGTTCAGTACTCCAGAGAAATGAAAAAATGTCCAGATGTTGTTTATATATGTACACCTGCCAGTTAATGAGTTAATACATTATATTTGTTTTTATAGTAGTACAAACACTCTTCAGTTGACCCAAATATTTGTTGCTAGCAAAGACTGCACTATTCCCAAGGCAAATAAAACTGAATTACAGCAATGAAAAGTAAAAAGTACATTTTGAAGGTTACAAAGTCACCTATTAGAAAGTTAGGAAATCCCAGAATTGTAGGCCTTTAATGAAGGTAAGTATGACATTGTTCCATTCCTTTTTCATCAGAACTTCACCAAATTCTGTCTATATAATCCTGTGCAGGCATTATATGGCATTCTTCAAAATCTTGAAGGGCATACAGCTGAGTACCTTATTATGTTGCAAATACAAATTTTATTCAGGGTACACCAGCACTAGTGTTTTCACAAATACTCATCAGTAGGGAAGCTAAATGCTGGGTTTTTTCATGCTGAGAGTGCATTATGTGTTCAGAGGGCAAGTCTTGAATACTCCACTGTTTTTTACAGCTAGGTATCTGTACATATCTATCTGTTTTGATGGGCTTAGCACTTTGGTAAATCAGACTCAAGCTCTCAAGTTGAGCCTGCAGAAAGTGAGGGACTATCAGATCTACCAGAGGGACTATTAGCCTATGAGCAGTATGATGGTATATGACTTATCACAGAAAGGGATGGAATATAACTCTCAAGGAGAGTCTTTAGTTAACTTAGCCAGGGCCACCACTGCTCTTGCAGTCACCTCCTTGCCTCAACAAGTTTCCAGCTACAACTAGAAAGAAGCAAGAGCCGTCCACCCTCTTTGTCTGCATAATCTCAATTTATCTGTAAAGCTCATTCCTAAATTACTTCCTTATAGATATGTGCATATATTAAAATTTTCTCTTTAAAAAGTCAGAGTGAAAATGTGAAAATTCTCCCACGTGGCATCATACTAGCATTTCTCTGAGCATCACCAGAGCTGAAAACTTCCACGATGTAGCACAGCTCCCTTTCATTTAACTCCCAGAATAGGATGCCTCATTTTCCCATAGTCCACATCTTAGACAGCCAGCCTATTTCCTTGCACAGGCTAATGACTGTATGGCTTCAGGATGAGTTGAATCAATGGCTTATCTGGTGGCATGCTACTCCTTCTTCTCCTTCGGTGAGTGAGTTCTCTGCTAGATTAGGAAGTAAGCAGTTCTCACTGTGACCACATGACTGTTAGATAGAACAGAAGGGAAATGACAGGATTGCATGACTCGTGGCACACATGGCAGTAAGGAGAAACGTGACCATGTCTTTTGAGGCTCATTGCAGTTGTACCATCTTAGACAAAGTAAAACTGCAGCCAGGAAGATGTAGCCTCTTCTGTTGATTCCTTCTTCTCTTGATCCTGTTGCCCATCACTTTCATGCTTTCCCAGTGTCGATTTTTGACCCAAATCCCTTTCTTCTTTCCCACTGAGACCCAGCCTGCAAACTGTAGGAACCGTCTCAGTGGTTTTGACCTCAGTCCTCTTGGCTTTTCCTCTCCCATACTGTCATTCCCATTCATTTCCAGCTCCACCTCTCTTCCTGGATTTCACTTTTGAGTCATACCATAATTCATCTTAATCCCTACACTGAGATGGTGTCAGTTCTGTTGCACTCCTCCTCAAAATCTTTCCTATTCTTACTTTCCTTTTCTTCTCTCCTTTCCTTTGGTTCCTGGGTTTCATCTTCCTCATTCATCCCATTTCCACTTATCTGTTCCTAATCCTCTTTTCTATTTCCCTCCCTGGCTCTCATTCATGATCACTTTGCCTGTTCAGTTCCCCATCTCTGCCAGCCACTGCCCCTGTAGACCTCTCAGCTTTTTTTTCCCCAGCACAATCTGAGTCCATGTATTGGTGCACGTAACAGGTGTGTGTTTGGCATGTCAGTCCACATGATAGTGGGAAGTGGGACTACGACATTCGAAGTGCAGGGGCAGATGAGTGGGACTTCTTGCCCCTCTCAGCGTGGGGTCTTGTTCAGAGCTCAGGCCGACCGGCCGTGATTGACACATGAGGTCACGGAAGAGAGGCTGCAGTGCTGCGTTACAAAAGCAGTAAATGCAGATTGATCTGTTCTCGAAGGAGAGAACACAAAGTGAGAACCAAATGTATTAGTCTTAAATCTAGCGTGTGAGATCTGAGAGGTCTGTAGGCTTTTCATCCTACACTTAAATCACTGCACTTCCCTTTGCCTGTATTCCAGCAGGAAGGGAGATGGAGAACAGTGAACAAAAAGGCTTTTAGTTTCGTTGCCCTGAATTCAGCCTGATCTCTATTAGCTCAGAGCTTCACTTTCAGAGAACACAGCTGCTGAGCTAAGAGCTGGAAGCAGACCCAGTTCCAGTGGCATCTTCACGGAATTAAGCTCCAAAGGTCCAGCGGGTCACTACACTATACAAAACCTCTCTTCTTGTGGGGCTTATAACCTAAATAAATTTGGACAGATTATCTTTGACACAGAGGTTAATTTGTTGACCCCTTTTCAAAGTCTGATGCCACTGTCGTTTCTCAAAATCACTAAAAATGTTACCATGGGTATTTTTCCTTATCATTGTTCACAAAAACACACAGATTGTTTCGGTTTAAATACTTCATGTGCATTTAAAGTGATGGCAAGAATGGACTTGCAGTATTGCAACTGCAACAGTTACAGCAGAGCAAAGCTATAAGCTGTTGAAAATAGCCTTAGAATGAGTGGTGCTGGGTGAGTGGAAAAATAAGCCTTGTTCCTGCCGTCAACACATATCTCGCTGGTGTTTCAGTGATGGAGAATCTGCTCTTCTCTAAGCCTGGGAGCTTAAATCCTTGTGCACATGAAAGCTACCCAGCAGAACAGGCATTTGTCCATGTGCTGCATATAGCAAAATCACACTCTGATGTGTAACATACAGTACAGATTGCAGTATATACTGTTCGAAGTTTATTTTGAGTCTTCTGCATTTTCATAAGACAAAAAAATATGATCTATATCATCTTACAACATTGGCAGTATGAAACATACACACAGTATGCATTTTGAACTGTAGCATATGTACAGAATGTTCACAATTTAAACAGGAGAAATGTAACTGAGCATCTATCTATCTATCTATCTATCTATCTATCTAGGCTTACTACCATGGTATTAGGAACCTCTCTGAAATGTTTGGTGTCTTAGAACTGAAAAGCCCTCCAAGCTTATCTTACGAATTCTCCACACCCCATAACCCCTGACCCAGTATATATCTGCAAATGCCTTCATCTTTCTCCAGCCTGCAGCTGTTTCCAGCAGCTTTCTAAGCATACGAACTCCACTTGAAGAAATTTGCCAAGGAGCCAATGCTACTGCCATGGAACAACAGCAATTAACAACTGGACACTGCTATACCCAGCTGGAGAGCAGCGTTATCCTTTTCCAAATGTAACAACGTTTGCATTCTTTCTCCTCAATTATGACCATGCTGCAGCAAGAGCTCCATAAAGATCTTATGACAGCTTGAAACTGAAAATCCATCCAATTCTTAAAAGGGTCATTTTTCAATGTAAGACCATATCACTACAGGACTAGGCTTGCACCTCCAGAAAATGAAATAAATTTCCTCTTTTCTGCTACAGCTATTTTAAAGGGGGCTGTTCAGCTTCACCTTCTTCTCCCAGTTAGCCAAGATGCCAAAAAGTACAGATATATCTATTACACTGTGTATGTTATGTGCAAATATCATCCAGCTGGATCTGCATCGAGGTAGTTCATACTATATGTAAGACAGCAAACTTCAACAGGTTTGGGCTTCTAACTCTTTGAGATTCCTTTACTAGTTGAGGAGAAATTAATCCATCCTCTTGGGCTTTTTAAAGGGTTGACACACAAGAGTACACAGCGCCCTTAGGACCTTTCAGATTGTGTTCCCTGTGTTTTAAAATAACACAGTCTTGCTTGTGGTGTGGTGCTTTTGGGTGTGGGGTGGGGTTTTTTCCACCTGCAGTTGATTTGAGACAGTAACTTTCAGCAAATATGAAAAGTGCAAACTAAAAAATGCTATTGTAACCCTCTTCACATCCTCTGCCAGAACTACAGTGATCTTCTTGATGTTTTGAATCCGGATGAGAGCTCACTGCTCTCACTGCCACAGCTATTTAATTGTATGTGAGCAGTTATTTCTCACTACACTGAAGTGAAACACTAAATTCTCACAGCAGAGGTCACTTGTAAAATGAGTAGTATTTTACACTGTGTAATGTCTTTTCAGTCCTAAATTACTCCTTTTCCAAGAATTAACTAGTAGCTAAGAAACCTCTTGGGATTCCCGAGCTGGGGATTTCAAACACAGTTCCCTGCAAAAAGCCCTACAGCATTACGAGTAAGCAGTAGTTTCTCTTACAGTTTCCCTCTACGCATCGTATTGCACAATAAGGGTACCTGATTTTTTGATCTCAGGAGGGACAGATGATGGTTTTAAGCAGCAGTGACCCAATTCTGAGACACTTCAACGTGAGACATTAATTAGATCTTCTCTGGTTAATACAATGGCATTTTTGAGTATTTCACTGAAACAACAGGGATGTTTGAGGAAGAAGACACACAGCGCTGCTAACTGCAAACCCTCAGATGAGTCAGGCCTCTGAAAATTGAGATCTGCTGCAGTCAAGAAGGTTTTTCGGTAACTGGCTTTTTTATCTGCTAAGATATAGTTGGGTCTCTACAGTTCAGAGAAAACTTACAACAGGGCAGTTCAGAAAACTGAGCATTGTACAACTTGTTTCCAAGATGAAAGGAATATATAAACCACCAAACACTGTGAAACGTGTAATTCGTAGTACGGCATGCAGCTGAGAATGAGTAAGATACGTGAACTTCTTTCAGCATTGAACCATGATTCCAGAAACTGAAGCACCTTACTCCCTCTTTCAGCGTAAATTTGCGTTGAACGGTATCTTCTATCACAGCAATGTTTCTGAGTGTACCTCGTACCAAAGGGCAGCGGAGCTATAAGGTACTGCTGCTGCCCTGGGATTTTGTTAGCCCCTTGCCCGGCCATGCAGTACCCAATTCTCTGGACCTCTGCCCCACCTCACCCCATCCCGCCTCCTCAAGCTGGGCATCTCTCCATTGCCTCAGTTCTTGGTTTCTCACCTCCTCCTCTCTTGTCCTTCTCTATAACACGCCAGAGAGGCGACCGGGAGGACTGGACGCTGCGTCTTCTCACGGGGCACAACGCCGAGAGCCAAGCTGCACTGCTGGTATTGCATTTATCCTATCTCGGGTTAAGTTTTATGAAGTTGGGGTTTGGGGGGTGGAGGGTCTTGTTCTTTAAGCAGGGGACAGACAGCGGGTGTTTGTACCAAAACCAAGTGGAGGTCAAAGGGCTGCCAGAGCCGCTACCTGCCCAAGCCGAGCACCGCCTGCGCTGGGGACACGCCACCGCCGCTCCGCCACCCGAGGCCGGGCCCGTGGGGGCACCGAGCCCCTCCGGGCTGCGGAGAAGGCCGAGGGGGAGCGGAGGGCGGGGGCCGCTTGCCGGCGCGGTGGGATCACCCCGGGACCACTCTCCCCGGTCTCCGTCCGGGACCCTAACGCCGCGTCGGAGCCCTTGCCCGCCAAGCCGAAAGCCGGGGCTTCCCCTCGGCCGCCGGGAGGCCGCGGGGACGGGCGGGGGCGACCCTCCCCGCAGCGAGCGCTCCCCGGGGAGGAGCCGGCCGGGTCGCACCGGGCCCGCTCGCCAAGTCCGACTCCGAGCAGCCAAACCCAGCCCCCTGGGCTCGGGGTGGGCGGGGAGGGCCGGTCGGCCGGGCGCCTCTCCTGCAGGGAGCGGGAGGACGGGCGAAACTTTCCTCCCCGGCGGCGGCGAGGCAGCAGCGGCCACCGAGGCGGGCTCTGCCGGCATGGGCCCCGACGCGCTGCAGCTCGGCACCTACGGCGGGGCGGCC
>VZTL01047250.1:0-13607 GCA_013400535.1 Scopus umbretta
AAAAAAAAAAAAAAATTTACATTTTCACAGTGCTGTTTATTTCGTTCAGGCAATACCAAACTGAAACTGAGCAGAGTATGTGTGTTACAGATTATCAATCCAATGGCATCTCCTATAAATAGGGTTACTGTAGTTATGTCAGAGCTTCGCTGAGCACAGATTTAATTTAATCAAGGTATCTTTTAGTGTCAAGGCCCATCTGTTTAAAATTAGCACTCTGATCTCTCTAGACCCTCTTTAAAATCGTGGCGGCCCAGAATCCTTATCCCTTAAAGGCTTTTAGCATCCAAAATACTAAAGGGAAGGATATTTTCCTAAGGATGAAGCGCTCTTTGGAAAGCTCGTAGACAGCCAGTAAAAACAAATAAGTGAAGAGGGAGTTGTGCGGTTCGCTGGGGACTGCATGGAGGAACTTGGCAAGAGGGAGAGCTGTGGAGGTTAGTGCAGAAGCAAGGTGTAAGCAAGCTGTTCCTTGGCACCGAAGCAGGAAGAAAGGTATTTCCAGATAGCAGTCAGAGGGACCAGCTGTGGAGAGGAGAAGGAAGCAGCCCTCCGTGCAGAGGATTCCCTGTAGCCCTGGCTGAACCGCCAGCGCAGCTGCGGCTGGGCAGGACTGAGGAAGGCAGCTGCCTCCGCGTGAGCCCACTCACGTGTGGGATGGCAGCTTGGCTTTGCTAGTTGCAGGATTTTCAACATTTTCCCCCAGGACAGAATTTCCTGATTTTAGTCTCTCTTCTTCCCTCCTCTTGCTGTATGACACAGGCCAAGGTCCCCAAAAGTGACCCCAAGCTGCCAGGTCTTGTAACCTGAGTCCCTTCGGACACCCCACCAAGGAGGACAGGAATCACACAGGGCTGATTTTATCTCCGTGGCACCATGACATATAAGCCTACCGGGAACGGATGTCAGTATAGATTTGTTAAATATTGTTTGGATTAAATGAACCTATAACACCACCTGGGAACATATCGCTCAGTACCTGAGCTTTCCCCTCCATGAAATGCAAACACTATAGGCTTCTTCCCCAAATCCACAGCCGTATCAGTCCCTTTGGCCACGACAGTTGTCACCTTGACTCCAAAGAGGTAAGTGCACTGCACTTGCATCCAGTTAAACCTGGCCTGCCTGGAGATGCTTTCCTGTCCCCATTGCTCTCCCTCTGCTCCTGTCTTTTTCAAAATATCAGCAGAATTTAAAGGCAGAGCTTGCAGTAAAAAAGAGCTGTGCCTTAGCAAAAAGAGCACCTTTAATCACAGTTTGCAATGGCAGCTTGCGCAGTAAATAATCGTTGTCTTAAAATCATATTGCTCCTGTTCAGCAAACTCCTTTCTGTGAATAGAAACATTGCCCAAAAGGCAAGGCAATGACAGTCCTCCCAGCTGGGATTCCTTTCCGGCCACTGTGCCCTCTGTAGAACCCTCTCCCCATCCACATGTGCTGCTCAGGACAAGAAGCAGATGTCTACCCCCACTCCACAGTAATGTAAGCATAAGTTTTCTATGTCTGAGGTCATAGATGTAGTGGACCAGTGGCACTTAATGAATTTTTTGAGGGTTTAGGCATTTTTAAAGACCTTCTAGTTGAGAATTCCCTTCCCCATAACGAAACCTCATCCCCAGGCATGTGGGTCAGAAACCCGAGAGTTTGTGTCCAGCTTCACATATGATCCAAAATGCCCTGGCAGCCTTGAGTCCCCAAAGCTTTCCTGAAGAAACTGCCCTTGGACTGGCCGTAACTCCACAAAACTTTGCATTTCTGATGAAGCAGCATATCTGGTTTGTGTTGTTTCAGTGTAAACACTCAGTCAGGGTGGGGCGATGGTCTGTAGCCTCCTCACAGTTCAACCTTGCCCACCTCAGGCCCCATGCAGGCTGTGAGCTGAGCAGAACCACCCAGGCTTTTTCCATTGTCTCTTCCCTGCCTTGACTGAGCTGAGGCAATATCTCCTCCCTCTGTGCTTGTCTGTTTGCAGCTGTGCCTGTGATGGCTGCTGCTCCAGGAGGAAAGACAACACTAAATTGAGGGTGAATTACCCACATTCATGGCATACTTTTGTGGCTGATGGCACAGAGCGACCTGCCCAGGGAAGATGGGGCCATGGTGAGCCCTTCTGACTTGGCGGGAGGAAGCTCCGAGTCACCTCACTGAACTGAGAAGGCTGGATAAATTCCTTGACCTCGATGGAGTTTACCCTAATGACTCAAGGCTGCAGATGTTTTCCATTTCTCTTTTTGAACTTGCTCTTTAATATTAACCAAAGTCATTATTAATTCCTTTTTTAACCTAAAATGAAGATTATCATGCTGTCTGTCAAGTACACACTAGCACTCCTTAAAAGCAAGTATTTTATATAGCACCTTCAGATTAATATCTATGCAAATAAGATATTGCAGATTAATTAGTATGCAAATTAAGCCATGTGTTATTTCTGTATACATATATCTTTCTAAGCCTACTGCTTGGACAGGCCAGCAGGTAAATAGTGTGCCTGTTTATGAACCCGTATGTATTACTCCGTGGTAGCAGCGAAGCTCTTTCTGGTGTGCATGTTATTTCATCTGTCTCTGCCCAAAGATACAATGCTGAGAGCTTAAAGGATCTTCCATATTTTTCAAAATAATTTTTCATGCCTGTAAATGTTTGTAACTGAGCTGCTGATCTTCAGCTAAGGTTATGTAGTTAGACTTCAAAATATAACCTTTTCCAACTGAAATCACTAGTGGACACTATTTACCAAGTTCAAGACACCAAAATCTCTGAGAGATGAGAGATTTTACCCAGGTCATTATAATAACAGCAGTGGAAGCTGCAGGCAGGACATTTGTAGGTGCAGGAAAGAAAACCCAGCGTTAGCAAACCTAAAATGACTTGGGAGCAGCTGTTCCTGAATCAGCAGGTTGATGGATAACAGTGGGGACGACATGAGCAGCTGTGCTGGAGGTTCTGCATGAGAGCCGCTTTCCTCGTGGTTTCCCTGGGACAAGCAGGGGCCAGATGCTGCCAGCAGTTCCCAGAACAGCCCGCCTGTGCAGTAGAAGGTGCCAGGGGTAGAGCTGAGAGCTCTGGGAATGACTGCTCTGACAGGTGTATTTCCATCCCATTTGTCTTTCCCAAACTCCAGACCATGTTCTCCACTCCACATGAGTTTGCACCCTACTTATTCCACAGAAACATGGAGTTTGGCTGCAGATGTTAAAAACTGGGAGCTTCAAGGATTGCATCCACAGGGTCTTCTCGTAGCCCACAGATCTGTTGTGGTGCTCCCTGCATCATTTTCTTCCTCTTTTCCAAAACAGCATGGCTGATCTCTCAGAGCATCTGGAGTAGCAGTCAGCTTTTCTAAAGCCTGTTTTCCCTGCCTTGCATCCATCACTCAGCACACAAGTGATGTGGGGCCAGTTTGGTGGGAGGCCTTAGTACAGCCAAGTGTAATGACAAGCCGTGGGGTGGACCAGCCTTCTGTTTAATTTAAGAACCTTTTCCCTATGGTTTGAGCCCAACAGTGAAATTCCTGCGTCCAGCTGCATTTCACTGCCTCATTACTTCATAGATCATCTCAATAATCTGATTCCAGAGCTCCCACACTCTATTCCCACTTCTCCAACCATCAGCCAAGTGAGCTGGGTTAAATTTCTTGCAGCACAGAGAGGACTAGAATAGACTATGCAAGAGCCTAATTAGCAATCTTTTGCTTTTACAACATATTGAAGTTTTCTAGGCATCGAGCCATATTCTTTCATAGCCTTTCTCCTTCCCTTACTCTCTCTTTTTTTGGTAGCTTCTAATTTTTTATTAAAGGATAACAGCATTATGGACAGTACAAGATACTTTCTTGCATACTGCTAAGCATTAAAAAGGAAAATGTGAGATATACAAGATAAGAGAAAAGTAGAACTAAAGCAGCTAGACATATTGCAGGAGCCATACATATGACCAAAATAAAAGCTATACCAGTAATTTGCTTTTAGTCAGTTCCTGTCTTGGGGCTTTCCTCCAAAGAGGTTCAGTATCACCTGCCTAGGACAAGCAATAAAACTTTCCAATTTTCTTCACTGGGCTGTATTTCTGGAGTGGGCCTCTTCGGCCTGAGTTTCCTACTGCCATGATTCTTCCCCAGACAAATGGAAGTGTCTCTTTCTGTCTATGTGTCCCCCAGGCCAACAGCAATTAAAACTTGCTTGGGCGTATGGTATGTGTTCAAGTGAAATGCAGTCACTGCAAGTTGCCTGAAAACCAGAGGAAAACCCTGTGTATTGGATTGTGAGCCTTTTAAAGACCTATGTTTTTGTCTCGAGAGTTGGTCACTGACCATCTAGAGCGTGGAGGGACCGTGTGAATAGTGGGTAGCTATTGAAATGATGAGTGGAATGAGGAGATGCTGTTGTTCAACAGTTGGTCCATTGCCATGGGAACTTTTCCCTTTCCCTGAGTGTGCTGAAAGAGGAGTGATTGTAGAAGGTTCGGGTCCATGTCCTTCATCTACCTCATGTGAGGCTTTAATTCTTTTCCTGCAGCCTTAATGAGTGCCCTGGGCAGTCAAGTCAGGTGTTTTTCCTCTGTCCCAATCAATGTTTAATATCTCCCACTGAAATGACCGAGACAGGCTCACCTTGAAGAGTCAGTAGTGTATTGGGCCATTTCCAGCTCGCCTCTATAAAACTGGACCTGCCTCTTAAGGATTTGATTAAGTTCCCACTGAATTCAATAGCAAAACTGCTATTAAAACCTACTGGAGCAGGCCACATGCTAACAAATCTTGGATTTTAATTTATTATAATAATATCAAAGCTAATGCTGGCTTTGCAATGAACCCCTGGAATGGTGCAATAAGAAAGAGGTGAAAAAGAACAGTGAAAAAATGCTATTAATGCAGAGACAGGTATATTTATTTCAAGTAGATTATTCTTAGAAACACTTGTGGCATTATTTACAAGAATCTTTAAAAAATTGCAGTGCTACAAAACTGAGATTCATCACTGAGGTAAAACATTTCATTATTATTTCTCAAATCAATTCCCCCAGCAGAATATGAATTACAGGATTTCAGCCAGCCTTTTCAAGAAACCTCTTTTAAAAATTTACATAGCTTATAACAGATTGCCAGAAATATTGCAAGCAGCCATTAATTTACTCCTAGCCAATTAAAGCCTATGCTAACACATGCACTGATATGCACACACTTGTTCCTAATTTTTCTTCTGCAGTTAAGCATGAACAAAAAGACATGTCTTAGAACTAAAAAGAATTTGAAGGCATTTTCATGCTTTCTTTTTTTAGACTCAAGGGCAAATGTGCCTTTGATAAATATCATTCTGTTTTTTTCTTCCAAAGAAGAAACCTCTTTACAAATCACTACATTCTTTTCTGCAGTTGATTGGCAGGTAGATTTCCAAACAGCAGCACACCATCAGAAACAATGTCTTTTTTAGCTTTTAAGTTTAAATTGTTAGGGTTTTTAATTTAATTAAGTTATTAAGGGTTCTAGGCTGAAGAAAGATATGGAATATTGGGATGTGGGCTTTTTCGTATTACTGAATTGACAAGGTGATTTACAAAAATGGTGATGATCACTAGTGTTTTCATGGGAGCCCTGAGTGTGAACCCCTTTATTTCCTGTTTTTGTTAGTGGGGATGGTGCTGCTATAGTCAAATATCACTACTTAGTAGTAATCTATGTACACAATATGTTAGTGCGTTAGGCTTTTATCAACTATGAGCAGGCACAGCCTGGGAATTTTTACAGACCTGTGAGAAAGAAGAGATTGCAAGGAGAAACACTTGCTGTCTCAGCTGCATGTCCCACTGTGTGTCTGGGGTGCGTATGGTTTGTACCTGAGCATCTCAAAGTGCATCCTGCTACCTGTGGGTGCTTCAGGCTGAGAGGAGGAGTTAAGCAAAAGGAAGCTCGATAAAAACAGGATAGTGGGAAAACAAGTTATTTAGCCATCAGTCGATATGCTCTTCTGGTGTCTCAAAGTGATGGTAGTGGCTTTTATATCAACTCACACTTCTTGGAACAGAGGTACAAGAGGACTCCTGGCTGAACCCAGGCCTACCGCCTTGCCTCTACAAATGAAAATCTGGTTTGTAGCCAGCTATCACAAGAACATTTGTGTAAGGGGTGGAGCAGCCTGGCTTATTCATGGGGAATCTCAGAGCTGAGTCATCCCAAATATGGCAGGTCCACCTGCAGCCAGCCTGCAGGAGCCTTGGCTTACCCTGCAATCTGTGGAAGGAATACATCTCTGAGCCAGTACAGCTCGCACCAGGGCTGTAGGAGTGTGTGAAGGCTGGCATGGCCCTTGAGGGTTCATGCTTCATACTCACTCTCCTCGCCAAGTAAAGGCCAGTGAGAAAATTACTCTGCAAAGCTGTGGCCACCTTTGAGAGTTATCCATCTGAGCTGCTAGCTGTGTTCCACAGTGCAAGAACTGGAGCTAAGCATTTTCCAAATTATAATAAAACCCAAGTAAGATAGATGAGGTTAAAACATTGTGGTCCATGCCGTGAACTTTCCACTGTGTTTCAATTCAAGCTGTAATATTATGATCAGCATAAAAAGGCTTGAAATACTAGATTTACAATGGAAATACTGCCTTGTGCACGCCACTATACCTGGAGGTGTCAACACACTTATATAGTCATAGCATTAAAAGGCATCACAAGCACTTCCCAGAGGAAGGCACCATGATTATTTTTCCTTCTTCTGTGACAAGGCTTGCCAGCCTTCCACATATATTAGTACTACAAATTTCAATAGGAAAAAGAAAATCAATTCCACTTGAATATTATTTTTGATGGTTGCTCTAACTCTTCTGATGGGCCCAAACAAAAGGCTCCAGTTTAATGTGTGTGTATTTTGAGCTGTGCCCCTTGCTGACCCTCCAGTTTAATTTCCGTCCTTCAGATGAGATGAATGGAGCGTGAAGCAGGTCATATCTCAAAACACTGACACATGGGTTACAGACAGAACTCACAGGCAAGAGAGGCAGCCAGTTTGTAGATTAAATCAAAGCAGTTCTGAATAGATGGGAGGTCAGCAAGGGCCAGCTTTGACATTTGATAGGACCTTGTGATCAATCAACTCTTTCTTGGGTCTTCCAGGTTGCTTGATGATAATGCTTCTATAAATAAATAAATAAATAAATAAGCCCAGATGGGACATGTCGACAACCGCCAAAGCAGCTCTGGATTGTGTAAAACAATAGGGATTAATTGTTATCAAAGATGGTAATAGCAGGAGTTGTTTAAAGCAGCCAGCATGGAAGTTAGTGCTCTTTAATTGCAAGCATTTTATCTGCATGCAGCAGTAATCATTTTCTGCATGGTGTATATTAGATCACTACGATTTTGGTAATAATCCAGAAGCATGATAGCAAATCCTGGTTGTTTATGACACTTGGGAATAATCAGGAGGAGTCCCTGATTAAAAACCTACCGTTACATTGAAAGGAAGGCTGAGGTGATATCCTGGCCTCTGAAATTTGCCCCCTGCTAAGTCATCCCTGCCAGCATGATTTATCTGGAGGGAGTGTAGGAACATCCTTGAGAAACAAATGTTTGGCTTTGGGCATGGACCAGATCTCATGAAATGAAGCAATTTTGCCCAAAATTCTCCCTTGGACTAAGCCCCCCCACTGTCTGTGTGGTCTTTGCCACATAAGCGCACTCCAGCAGGAAAATCTTGTTAGGGGAGTATTTGCAGCATCACTCCACACCAGACATGATTTTTCCCCTCTGATGTACATGAGAATTTTCCCACAGGTAGAGCCTATTGGAAAATCCTCCATTTCAGTGTGCTTGTTTTCAGAGATAGCATCAAGCTTTTTTTGGGAGCGTATGCAGCCTAGGAAGGTTTGTCATGACCAAATGGCGCTGTGCTCTCACAAGGTTACAAGCACATTGTTTTGGTTGTATTTTTCCATCCTGAGGAAAATTAATGATATGGTTTCTTGCTCCCCTTCCTTGCTTCATACAAGAATTGGAAATACAGCATCTATTTGGGGGTTGGCTGTGGAATCTTGTTAGAGATCATTGTGAAAATATGTTTTTTCAGGAAAATATTAAATTTAAGAAAAGCTGCCAGAAGTTTCTTTTTGGAGCATACAAGAAAAATAGATGCAAAAGCCTCATTTGATGGCAAGGGACATGTTGTAATGAAATGGAGAAGAGCTGATGAGGAAAGCAGGATTTGGAAGTTGGTTTAGAGAACAGTGAATTTCCCCAACGAGCCACAAGCTTCCCTGTGTGGTCTTACCCTCTCACTCATGGTTCATAGGCTAGGGCTAACATTTCCTTACCTTGGAGGATAAATTCCTTTCATCTACAAAAATACAGACAGTAGGCACTGCAGTGATGGAGAACCATATAAGTAACTTGACAGGCAGAGTAATGGGCTTGTGTTTCAATGCTCTTCTAAATAAGACTCCCTGGGCATCCCCGGACACACGCTTCCAGGAGAAATGAAAATGTCAGAACATCTCATTGCTGTCGCAGGAATTCAGCCGAGCTCCACTCTCAGAGACACTGGCTGAGCACTCAGTGCAATGCGAGGGCAGGGTTGGGCAGGGCCCTTGAGCTGTGTGGTGGCCATCAAAAGATGCTAACTTGCACAAAATCCCATTGATAGTGAGAAGGTAGGAGAGGGGAATTTGCTAATGATAGCTAGAGAGATTGAGCCAGAAACTCTGGACTACTTCTCTCACCTTGACATTCAGTGTCTTTTTGACGGGCTGTGGCAGCTTAGTTCTCTTTTGAAACTCAGGTTATGAGCCTCTTGGAAACAAGGTGCATCTGCATGCCTGCCAGTGCATCCATTCTATGCCAGTCAACGCTCGCTCACCTCGAAAAGATCTTGAGTTCAACATTAGGATATTGCATATAGGATGATGGGGTTGCTTAGTTTAGAGAAGAGGAGGCTGAGGGGAGACCTTATCGCTCTCTACAACTCCCTGACAGGAGGGTGTAGTGAGGAGGGTGTTGGCCTCTTTGCCCGAGCAACCAACGATAGGACGAGGGGTAATGGCCTCAAGTTGCACCAGGGGAGGTTTAGATTGGATATAAGGAAAAATTTATTTACTGGAAGAGTGGTGAGGCATTGGAACTGGCTGTCCAGGGAGGTGGTGGAGTCACCATCCCTGGAGGTGTTCAAAAAACGTCTAGATGTGGTACTTCAAGACATGATTTAGCAGGCATGGTGGTTTGGTTTTTTGTTGGGTTTTTTTTGTTTGTTTGTTTGTTTGTTTTTGGGGGGAGGGGTTGATGGTTGGACTAGATGATCTCGGAGGTCTTTTCCAATCTTAACAGTTCTATGATTCTATGATAAATTATTAGGGTTACATGAAACCATTGCCTGTAGTTGGTGAAAATTAGTTAAAATTATGCTGTAAATTACTAACTAACAAATATTTCAGCCCTCTCTTCTTTATGCCTATTTTTTTTATTGGAATCCCTCAACCTACCTCACCCCCCTTCCCATGTGCTGTTGGAGTCTTCTTCTTACGCATCTTCTTCTCCTTGATAGCCCATATCCTTCCTGTTTTCATCAGTCGTTTCAGCATAAAGATTTTTGTATATGGCTGTTTTCTCATCAGGACACCCCAAATCAATACTAGGTGTGTTGTTGGGAGGAAGAGGAAGGTAGCAGGGTCATTGAAGACACCCAGAATGCCAAATATGTATATCCTGTGAAGAATACAGATTTGTTTTTTATGAAGAACTCAAAGCAAATGCTGTTCATTTAATAAAAGGTGCACACAGGGAATACTTCTTGTGATCAGTGATTTAGAGAATATTTGTGAGAATCTTAAAAACATTGTGAGCAGCAAGAGGCTGCTATTTTAAGCTAGAAGAACTATCCTGGGGGAGGGACACAGCAACACCCCTGGCTGGGGAGAAGAGCCCCAGATCATCCAGCCCCAGTCTGAAGCCCAACTACTGCTTCAGCTGAGACTCTGAAACAGCTCAGAAGGAATCTGGTTAAATATAATGTGTAACTACATTTTATTACTTCATTTCACTTTATAGGAACTCTGGTCTCAATTTTACAGTTGAGAACTTAACCCTTCGCTCCACTGAAATAATGGGATATCTTCCTGTCCAAGCTGACAATGGTGTGCACAGAGGTAAATCTGACATCTCGAATGGCTTTACTCCCCAGAGGGTATGCAAGGAAAGCAGCGAGTAGCACTACAGGCAGATCCTCAGGGAACCTCTGTTCAAGGGAAGGTCTTGGGGGATGCAGGGAACTGGAGTTTTTTTCCTGCAAAGGTAAAAGAATTAGCTTTGGGCTGGTAGAGGTCAAGTGCCGAGACCTGGAGGATGGCTTCCTCTAGGAGGTAGTGTTACAGTCTCCTTGAAGAAGTAGGTACATGCAAAGACATGCCTCAACAATGGGTAGCCCCTTGGTGTCTCGGGTAGCATGTTTCTGGGCAGCCTGCAGAAACATTTTGATTTCTTGCAGGTCTTGGTCTTTATACTTGAAAATCTGGGGTGTTTGTCACGTTGCCTCCCAACAACTTATTTTGCTATCCTCAGGCTTCAGGAGATGAACTCCAGCATTAAAAAGAAACCAATGTGAGCAGTCTGCAGCCCCCTCAAATGCCCTCTTCCATAAAATCCTCAGTCTGCCTCATCTTCAGGGACTACTAAAACTGTTTCCATTTTCAGGGATCTGTGAAAAGCAGGTTTTTCTGATACCATCACATATTTTTTTCCTATTCCAAGTGCTGGCTTTGATAGCAAAAGGGCAGCAACCAGAAAATGGTTTCAATCCCTTCCAATGGAAGGAGGAGCAGATGCAGACCTGTTGTAATGAAATACTACATATGATGTATGTATATGCCCACATTGAGTGCTAACAATGAGGAAGAAGGCATTCCAAGACCTGTAGGATACCCTTTCCCCCCACCCCTCCTCAGCCCCCAGCAGGTCTGTGCCTGGTGCAAGATCCATCACTTGCCTGCCTCATTGTAAGGAGCTGTAAAAATAAGCAGCCTACTCTTTAGATACAGTCTAATGTTGACAGATGCAGAAAGACATGAGGCAGGAGAAAAAGAAACTGTTTGGTAGAGTTGATATTTATTGCTACGGTTTAGCAAAATATGTCTGAGGGAAGCAAGAATGGCCCTTTTGAATCATTTCTTGCATTTATTATACAGCCTGTGGGAGAGAGGAATGCTTGAGGCAAGCTTGCTGCACAGTTTCTTGTAACAGTGACTGCTCTGTCTGTATGTGCTGAAGAGCTCGCTCGTGTAGGAGAGCCCAATGTGATTAGAGCCATTTCTTTACTCCCTGAGATTTGTCCTTCTGAAAGCGTCTTTTGACTTGAGCACCTGGTCTGAGATAAACCAATTTGTCACTAAGATGTTTGATCATCCACTAGAGGAAGGACAATTTTGGAACAACATGCTTATTCAGATAGCAGAGTTAGTATTTATGAATTTGATTTAACCCTTGAGGTACTGGATTTTGTTTTTCCTTTGTGCTGGGCAAACACTTAAACTATATATATCATGGAGCTATGGATTTCTAGCCACATGCTAGAACGTCATTTTCTGGTGGCTGCACAATCATGAAAATTAAAAGGTAATTGAAATACTTTAGGAGGAAATAAAAAAATAGGAGCGATATATTATTAGTCACACCATAATTTATTTGGGAAGTCTCTGCCCTGTTTTTTTATTTTAAATAATCTTGCTCTCTCCTAATTCAAATACTTTTCAGGCTCTACAGAACTCTGTTTCCCCACTTTTATTCACAGTCTGAAAAGCAAACGCCATTGCAAGCTGCCATGTTTTTCACGCTTCATTATTGTACATTTTCTAGTACGTAATGAACTATCCCCATGAAAATTTGCTGTGAATTGTCTTGTAATTGCCTAGATATGAAGGAAAATGTGGCTAGAGTAAAATAACATTAAGTTAAAAATAGGAAAATTGCAGTTAATCCATGTGAAGAGAAATACATCTCATCACAGAAAGAGGCAAGAGTGCCGGAAGAGAGCTGGTAGAAGCAGGGAGCTTGTCATGCCTTTGGGATCTGGCCCTGATGGAACAAGGACATAGCAAAGGCATTATCGCAGGGGCAGGTCTCCTGCCCCAGTGGCTGTGGGGAGCCTGCTAGAGATGCCACCTTCAGCCTTCAGGCCTCTGCATAAGAAAGGTATTAATTAGTTGAAGTAAAATCTGAGAAGCTCACAGTCATTATGGGGAGTTGGATGGGTTAACTTGTGGAAAATCGTATAGCAGGGCAAAAAAAAGAGTGGGGGAGTAACTAATGAGAAGGAATGCTAGAAGTACAGCTAGGAAAAATAAGGATGAGTTCAAGAAAGATGCAGAAAATACAGATGTAAATATAAATGTGAAGAAAAATGTGCAGTCCGCAGGGAGGTGATCCTAATGCTGCAGGATTTTGCAAATTGGGCTGGAGAAAACTCCAGAGGCTGTCACTAAGGAGAAAATCATTTGCCTAACAGTGAGCAGGACCAAATGATCTAATAAAGCTTTTCCGTTCCTCGTGTCTGGGACTGGGAAATTAATGCTGGATGCGGTGCCAAACTATGTATGTTGAATGTGTCTCTGTCAGCATTGGGTAGAAGTTAATTTTGTATGTTGATGATAGCATAATCTGTACCACACTGTACCAAACGAAAGGCAGGCAGTTAACCTGGGAGCAGGGAATGTTTATTTCATGCTTGCCTTGGGGTAAGAACTAATGGCAAACGTTGTAGAAACAGCATGCTAGATACCATCTTGTCTTTTATTTAAGTGTACTGATTTATCTCCTATGGGAGGTGGTGGAGTCCCTATCAGCTCTTGAGTCATTTAAAACTCGGCTGAACAAAGCACTCATGAATAGACTCTTGGGAGCAATCATGAACTGCTTGGGGATGGACAAGATTAAATACGAGGTTTTTATCCAACTATCGTCCTGTGGATATAGAGTATTAATCGCTCGGGTGAGAGCAGGGCACTGAAGTAAGGAGATGCTGGTGTCCCCTGGCTAGGATCTTTCCTGATCTCTGTGTGGATGCCCGAGCACAGCAGCGAGGAAAGTGCCACCATGTTCCCTGTTACAGAGCATTTAAATTCAAAATCTTAACAACTATTCCGGAGGTATGTAAAGCAAACATGTTCAGGCTATGGAGCTCTCTGCTTACTTGTTGTGACCTGATGGCCATGTTCCTGGGTGTGTCTTCCACCCTTGCTCAATCAAAGCACAAAGCAGCATTTGGAGAAGAGCTGCAGAGAAAGTGCATGTTCGTCACATGTCTCCAGGGTGTGATGCTTTCCAGCCATAAATACATGTGGCTGTCAGTGTGACAAGATAATTATTTTATTGGTGGGTTTTCAACAAAAATATGGGCCAAAACTTCCTTATTCTACTCATCAGAGAAACTTCATTGAATTTAAAATCACCATTCTTCCAAGTAAAAGAGATTTGGCCCTAAATCATAATTCATCAGTTGTTGGCACCCTGCAATTTAAATCTGCTGCAATTTAAACCCACAACAAGGAAATAAATCTTTTTAAGAAGTATATTAAAATCAGTATTGATTATTCCAAGCAGGAGTGCTGCATTCTAAGCTGTAAATCTTCTTTTTTTTT
>VZTL01047251.1:0-12575 GCA_013400535.1 Scopus umbretta
TAAAAAAAAAATGGCATGCACCCAGAGCATGCCATTTTATGCATAAAGCATACATCAGCAAAGTGGCAAGGGGTCCATTAGCTTTTTTGTAACTGTGCTCAGTGGCTCACTGAGGTCTCTGCTGAGCTGGCCACTTAATTGTAATATGTACACATTACAGGCAAAATTAAAATTACACAGGGAAACAAAAACAAGTTAGCAGGCAACCAACAGAAAATCAGTGCATTAAAATCTAGTCCTTTGTGCTCAGGGACTGGTGCTGCCACAGTCTCTGGGGCTCTGTGTTGTGATTCCCATTGGGAAGCACAATAGTGAAGTGGCATCCTGTGAATCATGTCATACTGTGAAATATGGCTTTAAATTTCACAGAATAGAGAACTGCTGCAAAAGTCTTGTTTGTTCAAGGTTTGCTCTTTGCTTCTTGCATTGTCTAGAGGAACTTAGATATGGGAATATTAATATTTTATGTCCATTCACAGACAGGTCTTTTTTCACTCAGGTCCCTGCTAGCAGATGTTCCTTATCTCTCACCTTTTAGAGGATTGCTATTACCCTGCAGCTGTCCCTGTTTCCCTTCGATTAGGGATCCAGTAGCAGTTTCCTAAATAAAGAGTATTTTCTTTCACATCTTGTTGCATTTTTTTAAAGAATTTGATTGTCACTCACACCTCAAGGATTCTCCCCAGGGTAAATTTGGCTGGACTTGTGGATGATGGTCAACTCTAATGAAAGTCAGCTCTCCTGTTCAGACCACCTCTAACATAATTTTATCCCCTATTATTTCTTATTTTCTCAAACTACAAAGGAGACCTGTCTGCCACACTTAGCTTCTTTCTGAGATTACTTTCAGAATTCCTGCTCTGGTTATTAAGCTAGCAAGGCATCCTCAGTGTTGTTTTAACTGTGGTACCTTGTTTATGTTGATGGTACCGTGGGTGAAAAGGAACTTTCTGCTTCTTTCAAGTTAAGGTTGGAACAATGAAAACTGTTCATGTTGTTAATTTGCCTCTTCTTTTTTGTTTTTGTTCATAAGCAGCTTGGACTTGAAGGTGCCAAAAACATTCAGATATTCTGCTTTATTTTATTCTTATAAATGCACTTGAAAAAATATTTATGTATAAGAGAGAACACCCCAAGACTCAAAGCTCATAGAGCCCTGCACAGTTATCTTTCAGCTCTCTTTTCAAGGCTTTTTTTGTAGCACTTCTCCTCCCCAGCAGATCCATATTTTTTGAGTAAGACAAGAACATTATATTATGCCTGAGGCCTGACTGAAGTCAATGAAAGGTTGTAAATTGACTGCAGTGGGTACTGGATCTATGTGCCTCTCGCAGTTCTCAGGCAGGTTAAGCAAGCTTAGTTAACTAGAAAGTATTTTCCTCAGTAGCGCATTTTATTCTGAGTAATATTTTACTATATGCCTTTTGGATTAAAAGGGCACTAGAAAATGATCTGGAGGTAGGTGATTAGGTGAAAGCAGCTGATTGTCCAGCTGGTTGTTGAATGTAGACGTGGTCTGTTCTCTTTTAATATCCCTACTACAATGAATTTGGCATGCTTTATTAATAAGAAGTCAATGAAATAGTTTTAGCATCACAGGATGTTAAGTGCATGTAACTCCAGCAAACAAAACCAGGGCCTGAACTGCTAACATACAGTAACTGGGCTCGTTCTGTACAAATGATAATTTCTCATTGTAGCTACAATACTCCTGATCTCTTCTTTCAGGCTCTTTATTTACTTACTCTGCTGTAATTGTCAAAATTAGGCATAAAAAATTATGATGTTCTATAATTAGACAGGTAATCTTTAATTTTTCAGTGGACACTGGTCCATATCAAGCTTACTTCTGTGACAAGGCATACTTCTTATTTTCTCAAATCTTTATCCTGTCATAATCAACCATATTAATGGTGTTCTTTAACAACAGTGTAGGACCTCTGTGTTCCCTGGTGTCCACTTGCCCCTCTTCCTCTTGCTGGGGTAAGCTGAGTACAGAAGGACCCTTTTGCATACATGAGGCTGCTGCAGTCTGGAGTGTCCTGTGGGGAGGACACAAGCAAGCCAACAAAGTAGGCTGTTGAGTAAAACTGCACTTGTAGAGGATTAAGAATCAGTAGGGTGGAATCAAAGGGCATTTTGTTCACGTAGCACCTTCTAGCTGTTCTCACTGAGCAAACTCAAGTCCTTTACACTTCCACAACCTTATTTAGTTACTCTTTGGAGCAAGAAAGTGGATTGAGTTTGTAGTAGTAGTGCTAGCAGTGTTTTGTCTCTCAACACAAACCAAATTTCATTCAGTCAGTATGGGTTCATGAAAGGCAGTTCCTGCTTGGCCAGCCTGATCTCCTTCTATGACAAGGTGACCTGCCTAGTGGAGGAGGGAAAGGCTGTGGATGTTATCTACCTGGACTTTAGTAAAGCCTTTGACAGTGTCTCCCACGGCATTCTCCTGGAGAAGCTTGTGGCTCATGGTGTGGACAGCATCCTTCACTGGGTTAAAAACTGGCTGGATGACCGTGCCCAGAGAGTGGTGGTGAATGGAGTTCAATCCAGTTGGCGGCCGGTGGCAAGCAGTGTTCCCCAGGGCTCAGTACTGGGGCCAGCCTTATTTAATGTCTTTATCAATGATCTGGACGAGGGGACTGAGGGCACCCTCAGGAAGTTTGCAGACGACACCAAGCTGGGTGGGAGTGTTGATCTGCTCAAGGGTAGGAAGGCTCTGCAGAGGGACCTGGACAGGCTGGATCGATGGGCCGAGGCCAGTTGTAAGAGGTTCAACAAGGCCAAGTTCCGGGTCCTGCACTTGGGTCACCACAACCCCATGCAACGCTACAGGCTTGAGGAAGAGTGGCTGGAAAGCTGCCTGGCAGAAAAGGACCTGGGGGTGCTGGTTGATGGCCAGCTGAATATGAGCCAGCAGTGTGCCCAGGTGGCCAAGAAGGCCAACAGCCTCCTGGCTTGTATCAGGAACAGTGTGGCCAGCAGGAGTAGGGAAGTGATCGTGCCCCTGTACTCAGCACTGGTGAGGCCGCACCTCGAACCCTGTGTTCAGTTTTTGAAGCCCCTCACTACAAGAAAGACACTGAGGTGCTGGAGTGTGTCCAAAGCAGGGCAACAAAGCTGCTGAAGGGTCTGGAGAAGGTCTTTTCCAACCTTAATGATTCTATGATTCATCTGGTAGAGTGGGAACGTTCAGATAGCTCCAATAGAAGGAAGACCAGATCTAATCTGCTTCTTGGCTGCAGCTATTGACTGTTTTTGCAATTGCTTAGCAAAGGATCTGGCATCTGGATGCCTCTCAAATGGTCAAGGAGAGAAGGGGTTTCTTTCTTTCTGGGACAGCTCATGCAATAATGTTTGGATGATGCTCTGCTATCCTTAATGCTCCCTGTGGGTTATTTCAGTCCTTCTTTGTACCAGGCCCTTTCAGTGTACACAGTGGTCTGTCTCAGAGGTTAACATGGCAATGGCCATGCTGCCTTAAGACAAAGTTCATTCTGCCAAGGACACTGTCTCCACCAAGAGCCAGCAGTGCATATTTGTATGAAGAAGGTAAGAGTGATCATTGTCATAGAGTAATACCTATGATCCCAGCACTCAATGGTTTAGGAACTTTCTGGATAAGAGGTCCCATCCTTACTGCTGTGTTTAATGGCCACAAATGGCTGATAATCCTGAAATTTGTCTAAGCCATTCTCAAAACCCATTAACCCTTCAGCCTCCATGATGTCCTGTGGCAGTGAGTTCCACAGTGCCATCAGGAATATTGCAGAAAAAGGGTTTGATTTTGCTTGTTGAGCTAGTGAGGTGAGATGGGTTATGATTCGTAGCTTATACTTCAGCATGACGAGGAGGTCATGGCTACAGAATTTGCTGGTGTGGTGCAGAACTGCTGGCTAGATAAGCCCCCCCACCATGGCAGTGCACAATGCTGAGAGCTTACTAGCACTGTGCACAGCTGTGTTTGGGGAGCCAGCCTGAAGCAGTCTCTTTTCGTGCCTCTCCATTGCCCACAGTCTCTCATTGTAGCAGCTTGCCCAGCCTGAGCACCTCTGTCCACCAAGCTGGGTGCAGACATACCCCTTCTCACTTCATTGATAAAGGGATGGAGCAGCAAGACAGGCTTCCCTGTGGTGTTAATGGGGAAAGAGTGATCAGGATGATACTCAGCCTGAATGAGGTGAAATTAAAATGGCTTGTGGGCAAAAATAGAAAAGAAATTATGTAAGTAAGGGGGCAACTGAGAGTTCGTTTCTCTTTTGAAGCCAAATTCACTAAATGGAAAGCAAGTCAAGTCCTCAGCTACTTCTTGATGTAGAACAGGACTGTTCTACATCTAACTGTCCTTAGCTAGAAAACTGTAACCTTTTTTTTTAGATGCAAGCATTGCAGCAGTGATCCAGGCTGTTCCCTATGAAAGTCAACCTCTGCAATACGCTCCACCTGGGGAAAGACGCAACTGCTTCCCAACTCAGCTGTGCTTTCCTCAGGGAACTTGATAGCATTTATGCTCTTGAGTCTTCCTGGCTTTTGGTTTGGCTCTGGATGCAGTTCAAGGTGTTGATTTTAAATGTAAAATACTTTGTATCCTGGTGGTGAACCTGCTTCTTGCTGTCTGCTGCTGTGAAGGCTACGGTAAGTGCCTTTAGGAATAGATGGAAAAGAGCTGGTATTTTTGGTGAGGACCTCTTGACCAAAATTTTCACTCATTTTTGTCTTACCCTGAATGGCTCCTATTGTCTTTACTTTTGTATCTCATCTATTTTTCTGTGGCTTTTTGAGAGACTCTGGGGCTATGTCTATGTTAGAAAATGAAAAATGCCTGGGGCTGTTCCTTACAGAGGGTGGTCCATGTCCATGGCATTAAATTCTTATCCCTCCAGCACAGAGTGGCCAGTTGCTGACTGTGCTTCTTGGTCTTGCTATCTTGCTACTTCTCCTGTGCCTTGCTGGGGAATACTTAGGAGGCTCCTAGATGGCCTGGAGCAAAACTATGGCAGGAACCACAGTGACAATTCAACAGTCCAAGTGACTTAATTCCAGTGATTGGGACTATTTCCTGGCACTGCTTAATTTACTAGTAGAAATGTAATAGGGATGACTGATTGCCAATGATTAGGGTAAGGTTTGCAGAAGAACTAACCAATGATTTTGAGTTCTTGGTAAGGTTTTGCTGAAAATGTTGGTATTTCTAATTATTGACTTGGAGACATCTGGGGAGATCTTTTGCACAAATGGACAGCATTGGGTAAGAACAGTACGATTCCCCAGAGCAAGAACAGTGGTTCTTGGGCATTTGCTGATCAGACAATCTGTCTGATGACAGAAGAGGTAGGAGAAGATTATTTCAGGATGCTGATATGTCTGTGATACCCCACTAGTCATTTGGCCACACTGCAAACGGTCTGGCAAGGAATGCTGGAACAGCCACGGACAATGGCTAATTCAGAAGGGCTTGGGAGTCCCTGAAGCAAGAAGGAGCCAGCTGGCTCTATGAAGAAAGGTCCAGGTGACCAAGAGGAACTATTTCTGAAAAGGCAGCAAGGTGGAACCAGACTGTGTCTCCGCAGCATAAGGCTAGAGCTATTTCAGTTAATCTAATACCTAGGTTGTCTGATCAGGACTAGATTTAACTCTCTAAGATCGAAAGTTCAGGAACAACATGACATATATAAAAAATTAGAGGTCAGGACAGATGCTGTTTCAGTTTATTTCAGGCATCCATCAGGAGTTTTTGTTGTTGTTGTTATTCTTTCATAAAGCTTACCTGGAATTTTGTGCCCCAATCAGGGAATATTTCCAGCTCTATTCAGATTTAGAAGGGAAAGACTGAGGGAGCTCTGGCTGTTGATGGACTGGGGAAAGATGATATAGAAGTGGTTGTTTGGATGTGCAGGTGTTTGGCAAAAGAGAGCTTTAAAGACTCAATTCTACTGGGAAATAAACAAGCAGCCAGCACATCTCAGTGCCTTGTGCTCCTGACAGTGATCTCTGCCTCCAGCAGCAGATTCATAGTAGCTTCACATGCAGCAAGTTTTTATATGGTAATAATTCCAAAGTTTCTTTAAAAATGAAACTTTTCTAATGCCTTAAGAGAAAGAACTGACTTGTCTTGTGGGTTTCATTTGTAGCTAATACAATTTGATTCTATCATAACATAAAGTAAATCCCAGAAATTTAGGTTAAAGCCTGGCTTTTATTAATCTAGATATTACAAAAAATATTGATCACCAAATGCCTTTCTCTTCCCTAGTCTTGTGGCAGACTGGGGTATGTTGTGTGTTTGAGGAAAACCAGGATGTCTCTCAAGATTTCATTAATGTGAGGTTTGCTTCATAAAAAATTATGAGGCTATCTTGGGATCTTGAACACTGTTATACTGAGCTTTCCTGAACACCGCTGCACTGTGCATTTCAAACACACATCTGGGTTACATTTCTAAAAAAAACACTACAGATTCATAAATTGGGAAAAACAAAGTTATACTGAGCATGATCTTACTTTTGCTGGCTATAGTTCAGAAGAAAAATGTTATTAGGAAGAGCTAAAAAGGGTCATTCATCTTCCATATATTGCAGCATCTCAATATTGTAGCAGAATAAAAAACACTTGAAAATCTCTGGACACAGCTTTAGGAGTTCCAGAGCATATTGGCAATTGAGATAATAACAATGATATTCTGTGATTGATGGCAGATTAGGGAAAATCTTGACTGAGAATAGATGGGCCTCCATTAGTTTCTGTTCTTTGTTGTGCTGCATCTGGGCCAGCCTCTGGGATTTGATTTGGCAGCTGGTTTTTGAGCCAGGAGAGTCAGATGCAGCCATAGATTTTTAGCTCTCTGGAAGCAACATCTGGTTGAGTGTGGTCTGATTTTTTTGTTTGTTTGTTCTTGGGTTGTTTCGTTGTTTTTTTTTTTTTTTCTTTGGTAGGGATTATAGACTTATTGATCACAGTGTCCTGAAAATGTCTGGGTAATTATTTCTTTTTCCTTTTCTTTTTCATCTCCTTGGCCAGAGAGGGTTGGCTCATCTGGTAAGAAATTCAAGAGAAGGTCATGTATGGCCTGAATAAATAGCAATTCCTTATATTCAGGTGTGTTCAAATGTGTTTTTAGGTCTGGGGATGCTCCTCATTCACATATATATTTATTGCAGGCTGTATGGATCATGCACTGCTTGATATTACAGATTTACAAATCGCATGTTGGATGTACGCTTGTAACAATATTTTTTCTCCAGAAGATGCCCAAATGCTTTTCAAAGATATGGAGACAGCAGTGACACATAGCCAATTCTTGAATTAGGAATGGGGGTTGTACAAAAACACATAGCACAGTTTACAAAGCTCCAAAGGGAAAACTTTATTAGGCAGAATGCATATACTCCTTTTGGGGTCTGACCAGTGCAACTACCACAGAGTGATGCAGCATCTTTAAGAAAGAGAAGAGTTTCCTTAGAACTTCAGTTTTATCTCTCTTTTTAGCTCATCTCACAATGTTAAAACTGCTATACTTTTTAAAGAATCTGGGTTCTAATTGCAGGTCTCCACCTGAATACATCCAGCGCTACTTAGCTTATCACATGCAGCAAGAATACAACCTGTGCATTTATACAGACTTGCATTGATTTCAAAGCTTCTCTGTGCTAGAGTTAAAAATTTTGTAGGACACTGGGTGATTGCCTATCAAAATTCATGTTTAACATTTCTTCTATCAGCAGCACAAGTAGAAGTCAAGGGGTGAAGGGGCTGTAATAGATCACTTTGTGCTAGGTTCTTGCCTGCTTGGACTTTTATATGTTGTTTTTTGGTTTTTTTTTGTCGGAACATTTCATAAAGGAATGAGAAATTAGATAAATGTCACATGGCACTTCAGATCTGCATGTGGAGATTTGTATTCAAACTGTAGAAGCAGTAGGTCAGAAACTGCTGTTTACAGCAGTGTTTGATTAGAGGGAAAAGCTTTTTTTTTTCAGAAATCATCCAACAAAATGGAGCCCTGTGGTACTGTCATCCCTTGAAGTAGGACTCAGCCCTAATCCTTTCCGACCAAACTGACAGCAATTTACAAAATACAGCCTTGTTAGTGTGATGCTTGCAAAGTTTTCTTCCTTTCATCTGTTCAGTAAGCTTCAGATTTTCATTTTTCTCTAACTGGCATTTGATTCCGGGGCTTCAGCTTACATCAGACACAGCCTTTCAAACACTGTGTCTTTAGTCCCCTATTGATGACTTGTAGCTATTGGACATCACTTGAAAATATGACAGAAACCAGTCCCTCTTCTCAGCTAGATGAGATAAACAAGGTAATGTTAATTAGCTATGGGCCATACTCAGCAGCACTCTGTGAACACTGCCCTTCTTCATACGCACAGAAGTGGCAGAATACAGCCCTGCCTTGAGGGCAGTTTTTGAAGCCTGGTATGGAGATTTAACCACACGGTTGCAGTTCAAGCCAGTGACAATTGTGTCGCTAAGCTTTCAAACCATGCTCGTTGCTCTGAAAAAGAATGTAGAAACATCTGACTCTGCAGTGAATAACAACAGAAATGTTTGGCACTTCTGACGCAGTTAACATCTGCTCATGTATTAGTTAATTAACAGAGCAATATGGATCTTTGGAGAAGTCTTATCTTTCATTGGATATAAAAAAATAAAAAGAGATAGCACTACTGACACAAGGATTGCCCAGGCTGCACACTGATCTTGTAATTTTAAATTAAAAATTTTTCCAGAAACAAAGAGCTGCATTTTGAAGCCTCCTACTGACTTCGTTCTATCTTGGCTAAGGGCCCAAGTGTGACTTGTCCACATTAGTCACACCCTGTCTGGTTTTATATAAGATTCAGTTTCTCTTGACTCCTTCTAAGTGACATCGTGGAGGTAGGATTACAACCTGTTCCACATCACACAAATACATACATATGTTGGCTTTGCATACGTATTTGACAAGTTGTTCCCCCAAATTGTTTAGAAGTAGTTAGAAATGATGGGACTTCATCAGCTATTAGTCATTGTAATGTAAATGTCTTTTAGCTGTAGTATCTATACAACTCTGCCACTACTGAACTTTTTTCTCTAACAACACTTCTGTCAGAAAGGGACAGTGTATTGTCGTCATCTTACTGACATGGAACTTAGATACACAAGGTATATCTTCAGCTCCAGATGCAAACACACACATTCAGATGTTGGCATGTCCGCAAGTTATCTAAGCTCCTGTTATAGTTGATGGAGAGTCCATAGAGCCTGGAGAGGGATTGCCTTCACCCTAAGGTAGATACCTAGTGGCTACTCACTGTGTCACAGAATGGTTGAAGTTGAATGGACCTCTGCAGGTCATCTGGTCCAACTCCCCTGCTCAAGCAGGGCCACCTAGAGTCAGGTGCCCAGGACCATGTCAGATGGCTTTTGCATATCTTCAAGGATGGAGACTCCACAACCTCCCTGGGCAACCTGTGCCAGTGCTTGGTCACCTTCACAATAAAAATGTGTTTCCTTAGTTGTGAAAAAGGACCTGCATGAAGTTGGGGCTGACTCAGAGAAAGTGTGACAGGTCACACAGGATGCTTCAGCTAGCACATTCAGCTGCTCAGCACAGCACAATGCAGCAACAATGGTCTGCAAGTAGAGTACCATTGTTGTTCTGGGCCAGCTCTGGAGGTTTGTTTTAGGAATTGGCTTGATCAAGGACAGTAAATCAAGGACCTCTACACCACATGATGTTGGGTAGGCCAAATAAAGCCACAGAATAGTTTTGGCAGAGCCAGAAGTTGAACTTACTTCTCTGAAAGGCCACTTTTCATACTGCTTTAGTCAGTGCACCATTCCTTCTCTTTATTCAACTAGAAATGAAATGCAAAAAGTATAACAAAAATATCACTGTACGTGTTCTTTCTGTAATCCACAGGTTATGTCACTTGGTGGGAGATGGAGAATAAAACATTCATAAGGCACAGAGGCCTAACTTGTGCAATTGGTATCAAATTGTTCAGTAAAACACATGCACATAGAGCTGACTGCAAATATCACTGTATTGACATAACATGCCCACTGGGCCCCGCAATTGAAATGGCAACCAAGCTATGGAGAGCACACCAGCCCTGAATTTAGAGAGAGAAATGAAAAGAGAGTCAACTGTGAGCAGCTAGTACTCAATAAAGACCAATGTTAGAGAGGCTATTTAGATAAAAGGGAAAAGTGTCTCCTTTCCTGAAAGACAGATGTCTTTATTACATTAGATCTGGAAGGGTGCTTTATGATCATTAAGAAATCTTTTGTTTTCATATAAAAGAGGAAAAATAGAAATAAGCAATAGATCTCTGAATCTTCTTGCAAAAATAACCAGATATGTTACAGAGATTAAGGTAGTTTTAAACAAAACAAATCCCACCATCCCAGAATTCTGAAATCAGGTTGGACCTAGAAACAGATGAGAAAAATATACAGATGTATATCTTTCTCTGTGGTTTTTGGTTTTGCGTCTAGGCACAAATAGAATTTGATGTGCTAAAATAGAGAGGGAAAACGTACAGTCAAGTTATTTCTATCTCAGCTGGACTCAAGCGATGCTGAAAAGCCAGTTGGCAAACCTTGTTTCCGTTTTGTATCCTCTTGTTGAGACAGCACAGAAAAGCATCTGGCCATTTATCTAAATAAAAAAAAATGAAGGCTTAACATTTTTCCTGCAGTTGCATAATACACTTGCTGTGCCTGACACATGTGTTGCTACCTAAATCCAGGTAAGAAGCTGGAATTTCTGTGCTAGGTTCCATTTATAAGCAAATCACTTACTGCAAACATGCTTCCGTGCAGTGTGTTAAAGGCTTTGCAAACAGATTTTTTTACTTTTTTTTGCTGTGCTGTGGCAATATGAGTGAGTGAGCTCAGCAGAACAATGCTCAGTTATTTTCACGCTTACCCTGTGATATTTCTCTGGAGCATCAATTTATAGGTAGAGTGAGCTGGGGCCCCTTCACTGGTACTTTGGCTGTTTATTTACTGATTATAACGTTCAGCTAATTTCATTCTGTGCCATACTGGACCCTATAACTGCAATGATCCAGGTGATTTTTACACAACCTATGGTTCTTATTGTGGGTTATGGTGCTTTATGCTGTCTTGGTCTCTGAACAGCACAGTCAGTAGTGAAAATGCTACAGAAGAGCTTCTACTGATATGCAGCCATCTGTATTTTTTTTGTGCAGCTGGGCTGCTGAAGTTCATGCTCAGGTGAGAGACTACAGATGCTTCAGGCTATCACATGGTCCCTTTGGCTTAATTTATTGGGAAGCTGAGTGAACCTCTGGCCCGTAACAGTAATATCTCTCTACCAAGAGGCAAATACATGACATCATACTGCATGTGCTGGTCAGTGCCTGACACACCTATTCCAGCTCTCTCCTTTCGTGACATGGAATCAGGCAATTCTCCCTCACCTCATCCCAGAGTTGCAGTCTCATGCGTATCAACCTGTGACAATCTCAGTAGGTCAAACTTACATTCATATATGCAATTTTTTTCCATCAAGGGCAGCAATAGCATTATTGTGACCAAATAACATCTTTAAAGCCTTGCATGTGTGGTTTAGGACCAGTGTACTTCCTGAAAAGAGTATCTTCAGGACAATAAAGGACGCCGGATGCTTATCTAATCCCTCCCTAATGCCTCCTATTCCTTACAATGTGGAAAGTCCATTCTGCTCACTCCTGGACTTCTATCTAATTCCCCAAGACAGCTGATAGCTTTTGAACTTCTGTCTTCTTTTGATGTCCAGTTTCTGTCTAGGCCAGACCAAAGGATGTAGGGTTAAACAATATTTAAGGGTATCATCCAGAGACCAACCCCCACGACATGCACTGCGGCCACTCCAACCCCTGCGATGGGCACTGCGGCCACTTCAACCCCTGTGATGGGCACTGCGGCTACTCCAACCCCTGTAACAGGCACTGCAGCTACTCAAACCTCAGTGACAGACCCTACAGCTACTCCAACCCCCACGACAGGCACTGTGGCTACTCAAACCCTGGCGACAGGCATTGCGATTACTCCAACCCCTATAACAGGCACCATGGCTACTCAAACCCCAGCGACAGGCATTGCAGTTACTCCAAACCCCATGACAGGCACTGTGGCTACTCAAACCCCAGCTAAAGGCACTGGAGCTGAACTAGAGAACCAACCTGTGTTGGTATCAGTCGCCCCCATACACAAGAAGAAATCTTGGAAGCAAAAGTCAGCTCATTTAGAAAGGGATGATGAAAACACAGGCAAAGAGGAGGAAGAGGAAGAACTTGTAAATGAGATGGAAATCACCCAATCCTTATCCTTGAGTGAGCTGTGAGATACGTGAAAATATTTCAGCCGTCATCCAGGCGAGCACATTGTTACCTAGCTGCTCCGATTCAGGGATAACAGAGCCAGTAGCCTAGAATTAGAGGGTAGGGAAGACAAACAATTGGGGTACCTTTCTAGGGAAGGGGCATTGACAAAGCAATTGGAAAAGAAGCACAAGTCCTTAGCCTCTGGAAGCGACCACCAGATGGCTAGAAACATATCCTGTGCTCCATGCC
>VZTL01047251.1:12667-48787 GCA_013400535.1 Scopus umbretta
CAGATGGAGCCCAAAGTCATGGACTGAATGAACTCAATGGACATTTTAGAGGGATGGCCCATAGACTAAGGGAATGATATCTGTGTGTGTATATCAAAAGGGAGGAAAAGTAGTGGTGATTAATTGGAATGTATTGGAAAGGGTAGAACCTGGGCATGACGTAGATGGTATGGAATAAGGGGTAGATACTGTCCTGGTTTCAGAGTTCATTTTCTTCCTAGTAGCTGGTATAGTGCTATGTTTTGGACTTAGTATGAGAATAATGTTGATGATGATGTTTTTAGTTGTTGCTAAGTAGTGTTTAGTCTAGTCAAGGACTTTTCAGCTTCCCATGCTCTGCCAGGTGAACAAGAAGCTGGGAGGGAGCATAGGCAGCAAAACTGACCCAAACTGACCAAAGGGCTATTCCATACTATATTGGGTATGGAATAGCATCGGTCAGTGAGTGGTGAGCAATTGCATTGTGCATCAATTGTGTTTTGTGTATTCTTTTATTATTTTTTTTCTCTTCCTCTGCTATCCTATTAAAATGCCTTTACCTCAACTCACAGGTTCTACTTTTTTTTCTGATTCTCTCCCCCATCCCACCGTGGGGGTGGGAGGGTGAGCAAGCAGCTGTGCGGTGCTTGGTTACTGACTGGGGTTAAACCACAACAATGGAGATCTATGGGGAAGGACAGAAAAGTCTGATCTGGCCAAGTCTCACAGCCATTCAAAGTGTCTTTGCTATTTTAAAGCAAAGATATTAAACTATGTTTATATAGTGTCTTAACACAATATATTAATGTATTAACAGACCATATTAATTACAACATAAAATGTTATTTCTGTGACACCAAAGAGTAGGGCCACAGGAATCTCTCCCTCTCCAAACCCAACACACTCCCTCCCATCTTTCTCCCCAGCTGGGCTTGCAGTCACTGAGCACGAGCCATCCCTACCACTGCCTCCACTTCTGCCCAGCAGGGCTGGGGAGGTGCTGCTGGAATGGGTAACACGCCTGCTACCTCTGTGGGGTGGCAGGAAGGTACCACATACAGCAAAAGAAACGGGGTGCCTTTGGTGCTGAAATGAGTCTGCCTGAGGAAACCTTTAGTTGACCCTAAGTGCAATGGAGAACCTCTCTGAAGTGACTAACACTTACAGAGTATGTCAAGGTGCCTGAATGTTTCCAGTTTTGCCTGAAATGAAGGCTTCTACCATATGTTCCATAATGCTACACTGGCTCTTGATTAAGTTTGTTTGCCATTAGGTTTCCAATTGTGTTTTTTTTTCCCCTCTTGTTTTGTCATTTGTAGCATGTACTTTGTTTTTTATGACCCTATTGCACATGTGCTTGAGTGTTCTGGCTCTTGCAGAGACTTTTTCTGCAATTGCTTATTCTGTGATTCTTCTTTATAGAGCTGCAAGCTCACATTAATGTCAATGAATAGCCTGACATATTTGCATTTTGTGATTTAAACACAAATGAACAGATCCTTTTGCTGATGTGCTCAGAGACAGTGGTGAGGGGTGCAGTATAGCAACCTGGATGATCAAGATTTATTGAGACATTCTTCCTAAATTATTGACTCCATCTTGTTCTATGCTAATTTGATCTCTCTGTTTGATGATAAAACCAGACCTGGCAGAAAATGGGAACTTAATTAATTTTCATGAAACATTTAGACAATAACAGACCTATGAACAATTAGTAACCTGGATTTACAATGCACAAGTCTTACAATCTCATTTATTTTTAAGCAGATGTAAAATTAGTGAATAAATGAGCAATAACTGCAATATATTTGGATTTAAATAATTTCATGCAATGTGTTCTGGATTTTTGCAGCTAAAACATAGTTTGAATTATCTTTATTATGAAGATTATGGCATAATATGAAAATAAACACGTGTGTCCTAATGACTCAAAATGGATTAGGTTATTGAAAAGATTGTATGGGATTTTATTTGATCCAATTTCATTGAATAGTCTCCTTAACAATCTTGAAGAGGGAGGAAGCTGCATGATAATGAAAGTAGCAGCGTTACTGAGACCAGAGAATACATGAAGAAAATAAATGCTACAAAGGGATCTAGACCTGCTAGAAACTTGAGCAGAGAATAACAAATTAAAATAAAACTTAAGAGATAGTAGGTAGTAAATATAAAGGCCAGTGATCTGCAAGAGCAGAAGCTGTGTATAAATGGAAGATAATTCAGAAAAGGAGAAAAATTGCTTGATCACTGTAGAGACAGGTACCAAGAAAAGATTAAAAGGGCAATTCACCTGCCCTGCTTTGTGATGGAAAGAGCCGGGGCCAAGGCTGTTATATTATTATGTGGTGGTTCATGCAAAATCTGTGTCAAGAGTTCAGAAAGGATCTTTACTGGGGATAACGTGAGAGCAGTGCATCTTGCTTGCTGACACATTTCTGCAAACTGGTTCTGCTCAAAGGCTCCAGAGGAGTTGCACGTTGGTACAAGACTTGCATACGAGGTATCTTGGGATGGAGAGCAGGCATTTGTCTGTGAAGGTTTGAAAGGCATGAGCTGACAGGATCAAATGCAACACCAGCAAGACCAAATTCCAACCTGTCAGAATCAGCTCAGTTGTTTCCAGAGCAATGTAAGGAGCAAATGAAGAAGATATCAAAACTCAAATCCAAATGCTCCACAACTGTTTGGATTTATGTCCAGACTTTGTGCTCACTTTCATTGTACAGAAAGAAACTACATGTTGGATGGGAGCACCTCCCAGGTGGTGGTGAAAATCTCTTCTTGATTTTTCCCACCACCTTGTCATCCCAGGGTCTCTAACTGAGTAGTGTTGGGTTTTACCATTTTTTCTGCACTGTCTTCACAAGTCCAGTTCTCTTCCACCCCTCCAATTGGCCAAAGTCAGCTCAGTAGGAAGACAAACCTGTTCTCCAGAGGAATTTGGTTGGGTGCACTGCTCATGTTACACTGTAGTATATTAGGTCTGGGCCTGACCTGGACCACAAAATGAGCATTATCAGGGAAGAAAAACTGGAGAAAGCTCTTTTTGTACCCTGTATCAGCAGAGTGTCATTGCATGTTTATTGACTTTAGTTCCAAAGTCAATGAAGTAGGACATTTCTGTCATTACTGCAGTCAAAATATTGTGGTAAATTGGTATTGTTTGTTTGCATCTCCTTTTACCCATCACTCTGGAGACATGGTACCATGGCTGCCCAGTCTCCACGTGCTGCAGTTCAGCTCCAGAAGGTACCAGGTGGCAGCAGCTGGGGATGTCCTCAGAGCTGCTCCACATTGCCATGAGTGCAGTGGGGAAGTCTGTTTGCTGTGCACAGAAATGTAACGTATTTGGATTCACATCCATTTTTAAAAACCTTTATTTAAATAGAAGCAAAAAGAGAATTGCAACGTGATTCACAGTAGCAGCTAGCTATCCTTTCTCTGGGTGGTCAGGGAGAAAAAAAGGAGGAGAGAGGAGGAACAGGTGTCAGATTTTCAGTTCCTGACCCATTACTGAGGTGTGGCAGGTACTGTGTGACCCTGTGTGAGCCATTTTGGTGCCTGTTATGTACTTGATGTTCAAAACCAGAGACACGTGCTTCAGCCTGCCTCATAGCCAGGGCTGCCTTTGGCAGCTGCTGGCAGCCTGTGGTTTGAGCATGGGCAGCGGGTGTCCCTGCTGTCCCAAGGCAGAGCCAGAGCCTGGCCATGCTGCCTGATGAACAGATGCAATTGCCCGTCACTCTTTTGAACCCAGATGCCAGTGTCTATTTTAGGCTGTGTAATGGTTGGATCAAATGCAACCCTTTATTCCCGTGCCTCTGACAAATCAAGGTGATATTCTTGCTTGTCCCTAGGCTGGGGGTTGTCCTCTGCTGCTTCCCAGAGTGAGGCCCTGTACTCATTAGGAACAGTATATATAATAGTAATAAAAAAGCCTAATATGAGAACTTGCAGCATGCCCTACATAAAAGACTTTTTTACAGTATTTTATTTCATCTTGGGAGAACTATGTCTCCCAGAAAGTAGCTCAGAGATTGACTGTGCATTAAAGCCTCATGCCCTGCTGTCATTGCACGTAAATCTAATTAAATTAAAGGTTCAGATTAACGAACACAAAGGTTGCCTTTGTAGGACTCAGTCCACGCTTTCTGTTGTATCTCATTCCATCAATTTATTCAGTGTCATGTCTCATTACGCCGCATCACTCACTACACTCTGAACAATGAGACGCAAATAGTTCCTGCAGTGCCCTGGCACTACCACAGCAAACAGCACTTGAGGGCATCAGCAGCTCACTCGCAGGACTGTAATGGCACCTCTGCAAAAAATTCAGATCAGAATTTTTTGCTGGGACTACGTGAGAGAATTTGCTAATACACTTCTCTAGGAAGGCATTTACCGCAGGACAGAACTGGAAGTGCGAGAGCATTGTCAAATGATTTTTTCTCTATAATAAGCTGACTGAGCTAAAACTTTACTACCCTGGAAAATGCTCTGTGCATTCACTTAGTGGTTTGCCTTGTTTGAAAACTGCCATTTTGGGGAATGGACATTAATATGTATACTTTTTAACTTAAAATATTTACTGGTTATTTTCAAATAACTCTCAGGAAACCTCCAATTTCTGCTATTTTTGAGCTGCGCTGAGATAAGTTGAGCATTCTTGCTCCTCCGTTGGTATACATGATTGCACCATCATATCTTCTGTATTTTTTTGTTCCATTTTTTACTCACCAGTGTATTGTGGTGTCAGTTGCATGCCAGCCTGAACCTTCCATTCTTAAGCAGACTTCCAGTTTTTAAAGTGAACCGTTTGTCAGTAGCTCTTGTATGCAAGGTTTATGCATGCAGAAAAACTTGATAACCCGAACGTTTCAGTTCTTCTGATTGCCTGTGCTTTAAAAGTTCCTCTACCAATGTCTGTTGAGATACACCTGATAAGAAAGTCCTGTAATGTCACCTGTGTACATTGAGAGAGGGAGGCTAGGATTTATATTCTTAGGTGTATAGGTATACATCTGAACTGCTATCCACAAATAGGTAAGAATGATCACATGTGCAAAAACAAGCTGTGAAGAAAGTTGATAAACTGCATTTTTGCAATAAATAAATAAATAATCCTGCCCTAGCTGCATCTTAATTTAAATATGAGTCAAAAATATTACGTTCTTGTTGAAACTACAACAAAATAGCACACGCCAAACTATGATATATGAACAGAATGGCATAGGGTATATGAACCAAAACTTTGCTCAGCTTCATTGAGATGTCTGTTGTAACATTGTGGCCTCTTTTAGGTACCATTCTACAAGTTCAAGGCAGGCCAGCTGGAAAGAAGTCAAGGGAGAAGTACAAAAATGCATGAAACCTAAAACCATGGACTCGGAGTGAAGGCTGAAAGAATTGGGTTGGATGGAAGGAATTAGAGAAGTTAGTAAAGTGTGACACAATAATCTTCAAATATGTAAAGCAAAACTGCACAGAAGGCAGTCAAATGTTCTCCATAGACATTACAAAGATCAAGTAATGGGCTTAAATTCCAGCAAGGGATATTTAACTTAAACATTAGGCTACATTTGCTACCAGTGCAGCTAGCTGAGCTCTGGAGCAGGTTGCTGGAGAGCTGGGGTTTCTTCACCACTGGAGGCTTTTAAGAACAGACAAGCATATGCCAGGCTGGCACAGGTAGAGCCAATCCTGCCTTGTTAGATGACCTCTAAACATCTTCCAGCATGGTCTTCTTCAGTCCCTAGGAAAATTCTGAAAATGTTTCAGAATTCCCTTTCCTTGGTGGTGATTTGTTTGGGATGCTTTTACTGCAAAAGCTAGCAACTTTTACTTGTACTTTTAGGTTTTTACTTGTACTTTTATGGGTGAGAAAGAAAGGGAGAAAACGTAGAGGGTGGACTACAGTTTATTTCATTGTATAATCTGTTAGTTATGCTGTCTAGCTAAACACGGTAAAAATGTCAATACAGGTTCCAACTCTGTAATTTCTCTCCATCAGAAATTAAAATTGCTTCTGCCAGCTGGGTCCCTTCCTTTTGACTGATACAACAGAGGTGAGCTATTCGTTTTTCTTTGCTGGTTGAAATTCTTTGGGAAGGTTATTTTGCAAGAAGTGCTATAGAATTGCAAATCATTGTTGCTGGTTAATGAAATACCTTTCAGCAAGTAACAATATCTTTTGCCTATCCAATATCTCTTTTGTTGCTTCATCTTATTTCCAGTGATTCTTTAAAAAATTGGGTTTTTACAGTTCTTTTCCCTTCTGATGACTTCTTAGTACTGTCTTCTGTTGTTTGCCAGGTGCTAGAGCTGACTAAATTATTTATTTGGAATATATAATCTGACGAATGTGCCAACTTCTATTTGAAACTAGTTTTGAATCAGCAGGGATTTCCACAGATGTGGCTGGTATTTATAAGTGGTTGCTAGATAGTTTGGAGGAACCTCCTGATGGCTGGTAAAGCCCAACAATTCATTATTCTGATGGTGTAACTAAGCTGTTAAGCCACAGTGTTTCTATTCCCTGACCAGAGAATTGAAAGTTTTTAAATACGTAAATGGTAGATAACAAATGATGAGTAATAGTCTTATGTGCAGGAGAACCCCTAAAGGGAATCACAAGAGCTTTTATCCTATGAGCAAAATCCCATTTGTGTGCACATATGCAGACATATTTACACATTCATGCCTATAAAATCCATTTTGCATTCAGGTGCCACCTGCCCTGGTTTTGAGCCAGAGGCAGTGGAGCAGGGCCCATCTGCCCGCTTCAGATTCCCTCCTACTCTCTCTTGGCCTCTGAGGGGCTGATGAAGCTGAGATGCAGATGGCAGGCTTTACAGCATGTTAGCCCCTCTCCTACCATGGGCAAATGTATCAGGGGTAGCAACGCTGCTTCAAAGCCTGCAAAAAGTGTTTGTGTTGTTTTAGGGGGTGGTTCCCAGCCATTTAGAGTCATTTTCTCCAGTATGCTTAAAATATCTGCATGGGCTCAGCAGATGTGACATGGGGTCTAGGGTACAGCTACAGCCTTCAGGAGCAGCAGCTGGTCACCAGTGGGACACCCTGCAGTGCCTACAGTGATGGGAAATGCTGGTGACTGGACTACTGAAGCCTGCTTTTGGTGGCTGGGAGACTGTAAGGGATGCATCCTACCATGTATGTTGGTAATGCACAAGTTCAGAGCTTGCTTGAGTGATCCTTTCCAGCTCCTGCAAAAAGCAGCCAGCAAACTTAGATCAGCACTTGATAGTCAAAATCCATTTGCCCACAACTAAGCACAGTGATCTCTCAGCTAAACTTCTAGAAAACTCTTTGTCCCATTGCTAACTCTGCACATTCGATGCTGCTCCGCTCGGCATCTATTACATCTTTCTGGCACCTCTGCTTTCTCAGCATCTTCTAGTTTCCTAGTGATTAGACTTTGTCTTTGATTGATATAACCAAAGAGTGTGGATCTTTTTATACTGATTTCTAATGCAGTCTGCATTTCCACACTAGTATTTGTAATATTTCTATCACAAACAATCATCATCCTTTCTGTCTAGGAGATGCAGGAATCTTTGTCTTTACCACAGTGCAAAAACTTCCATTTTCTTACTGTCTGCACCATTGATTTCCCACGATTCATATCCTCTAGTTGTTATGGAAAAAATGGGGCTTTCAGTACCTTTGCATATTATGAGATACTACAAGTTTTTCCAGACTTTCATGAAGGAGGACATGGTTCCCTCCTGTTTTCCTAGTTTCTCTGGGTCAGTTTCCTTGCTGAAAGAAATATAATTTCTGTTTTTGAATTATTGAATGAAACTATAGCCCTTACCTTTTGCCTATTATTATATTTGTTTGTACCTTGGTTTTAATTACTGAGTTATTTAGTTTGATATATTTGGAAATAGCCCATTTTTCTCAGTAACTTTTTGCACTGATTATACCATTGCAGTCTTTGAACAAGCAATCAGAGTGAAGAGTAACCTGCTGTCAGTGAACTGAATGTCACTTAGGATGTTCTGCCACAGAAAATCAAATCCTCTCTTGGGAAGCTTTACAAAATTATGAGAATATTGGGAGATATTTTGGTCATTTTTGTCCTAGGATTGGTGAAATGAAGAGTTGGCCATGTGCTAGCTTCCCCTGCCCATCAAAATGTGCAAGCATCAGCAAGGCTGGCCCTAGCTGTTCATCTTGGCTGTGTAAAAAATCCTTGATTTTTAGTTTTGAAAACCTGCATATTTTCCAGTGTAACAGATACATACCAGGCATGGATTAACAGCTCTCAGGCACCATGGGTAACATTTATGCCATTGTGTTCCATCTGGGCTATTCCAGAGCAGTGTCTGGAGCTGTCCCTATAAAGGGAACTGAGGGTTTGAATCTCTCAGACCAAAGAGGACATGGTCTCTGGTTTTCAGTGCCCTAATCACTGAGCTGTTTTCCCATAGGGAATGTCATGATTGCCTTGGTCTAGGTTGAGACTGTAGGCTGTGATACCTGATCTCCCATACGTACCTCACTCAGGATGCAAGGATGGAGTCTCATCTCTGGAGAGAAGAGAAATATCAGACCTGGTCCTCTGCAATATTCCCCTTTGGTGGATTTAGCCATCCCACATGTCAGGTGCTGGCTCTTGGGAGTCCCTTGGAGTCTCTCCTCTACCTCCTCCGTTGGTGCTTGGGAGCTCAGGTCTGTGTTTGCCACTCCTGACTGCAGATGCCTCTTATTTAAGTGTGGTGAAGAGGAATGTGGCAGTGCCAAAGTCCTTCTGTAGATATAGCCCTTAGCACTTATGTGAGCATAGTTAACTATTTAGTTCTTTTTTTTTTTCCCTGAAGCTTAATTAAAATGTATTATAGCTTTTATTTTTGTGTCCGTGTTAATCTGTGCATGTTCAGCTTCTATTTTGCATCCATTTCCCACAAACCCAGTAGGACGTGTAGGCAGCTTTCTCCCAGCCACACTGAATTTCAAGTGTTTCCATATCATTTGTCACTGCTCATCAGAATGGATCAGATTTTAAAATGTTGATTTATGGCTGGTTTCTGCAAGTGGCCTAGGTGAACTTGAATGGAAGAAAGATCTTAAATCTTGTATTTGACTCCTGGAAATGAAATTATAATTATCAAATTGGGAAAGAATGGCAAATTGCTTAAATTACTCTCACTGGTGACACACTGTCAGCATGAAACAGCCTGCTGTGAGGGGAACCTTCAGCCTTGCTTCAGCTTCCCTGGTGAACTCGGCCACCAGCATCAAATGCATAATTAGCAAATGAAAGTAGCTGAATGTTAGCTGACTGTGGTTGCACATTTATGTGCTGTCATAGCATCTGACTTAGTCATGAAACAAATGGCCTTGAAATTAGATGCCCAAATCAAGGATCAACAGTCACCACTGGCAAACCTTGATTTCCATCCATAGGCTTGCAGTTTGAGTACACTGTTAGATTAAAACCATATTTTTTTAGGAAATGGAGGGGAAGAAGTTCATGTTATAACAAGATTTTAAGTAAGAAGGGAAAGGTGAGGTGACATCTGCAGTGGGAATGCTATATTTATTAACTCTGCCACTCTGATTGTAATCTGTAAATACAAAATTGGGGCTGCAGTGACTAGATTGTGCTTTTTTTTCACTTTTGGATAGAAGATGTTGGTGAAAAAAGCATGCAAACATCTCAAATCATAGGAACAAGCAGCTGAATATGAATGTACTAGTTTATGTGGGTGAATTGATGGGGTCTACTCAATACCTTCATCTTGTCACTATTACCTGTACTTTACAGACACGAGGCACAGTGCTGCCATTCCAGGGTGATTTCTGCCTTTGGTAGGGAATTTGATTTATTTTACTTCTTCTGCCAATTAGGATATTGACTTTCATGTGCTGGGCAATCTTGTCTTCAAGTATTTCCTAGAAAAGACTCTCTCCTTTGGTTGAAACATAATTCTTAACACTTGGGGGAATTGTAGCATGCTGTAAGATATTAGGCTACTTTTCCCCCCTATAATGTGCTAAACAATAGCCAAGAAAACAGAATAACTGTCTTTCCTTCATGCTTTTTGTTTCCTGCCTATCCGGGCTTTGCCATGCTCAGTGCACATAGTTGTATTTAATTTAAATACAATGCAAATGCAGATGCATATAAAAGATCAGCAGAATTAATTAGGTTCAGAGTGCTGGAAGAGTCATTGGGAAGGCTCTCATCAGGATGATACCCCTCGTCAGCATTTCTACCCATTCTGCTGGGTCTGTAAGCTCTGGATGACATCTGACTCAAGCACTCCTTTAATTTATAGCACTGACAATTAAATGGCAGTTCTCCAGCCTCTGCCTGAGGGAATAGAGCTATAATAGGCTTTAGAGGTAAAGCTACTATATTGCAGGATGAATTTTGTATAAAACTCTAATGTTAACACATTGATGCCCTTCAGCAAATATAGTTATTCAATAAGTTAAAGCTTTTACGATATTCTCCTTGACATTTAATAGCATACTTTAATAAGTTAATGTACCTATGCAGATTTTTTCTGCCAGAATCTAGCAATCCAAAGTAGCTCTAATTTGAAGGTGTTATTTGCTGTGTTTGTGACGAACTAATAAAATGAAGTGATCAAAGGCTCCAAACACATTGGAGGTTTGAACACTTCTTTGATTTCTGTAATCACTTCTTTTAATGGCTGATAAATGAGAGCTGAAACAACATTTGGTTTTAGTGCAGAGAGTAATGATTATACAACTGTTTTGTTGGTGCTTTGAGCAGTGGTCACTGTTGTTCCTTGTGCGTCCGTAGCTTAGCTAATTCACTGGGACCAATTCACCCATTACTCTGAAAGTCCTTTAAAATTTACTAGACTGAAACAGTTTGAGGTGTACAGAACTGTTATGTGATTCTGTAGCTGGTAATGGAAGAAGAAGAATGTAAGAGAGGGATATTCCTATGATAGTATGGCAAGTTCTGCCAAGGTGCTTAACAGAAAGGGAGCTTTGGTGCAAAATTTTATGTATTTGGGAGGAGGGTTTGAAGTGTGAAAGGAAAGCTGCAGCTGTGATGTTATTCTTTATTGCTTTACTCAGATAAGAATGTGGGCAAATAGTGGTGTTTGGTAAAAAGGTACCATCCCCCTTTTGTGTGGCAGACTGCAAGCTGTTGCTGCTGCTGCCCCATGGTTCTGTGTTTGAGAGGACGGGTTTAGGTTCTCCATGTGAGCCCCACTGCTAGTGTTTGCATCAGGCAAGTACTGCATATTCCTTCACTGCTTTCTTTTCAGCTGTTTCTGCTCAACAGTCAGATTGAAAGTTGCTTTTCTGAGTACAGCGGGTTGCTGGATTGCACTGCAGTGATGGAGTCCATGCTGATTTCTTTTGAAAGATACCAGCTCCAAAATGGGTATTCGTCACTTACCTCATGTAGCTCAGAAACACTCATCATTACATGGCTGTCGTATATCAACAGGTTGGGTAAGCTATCTCCAGGATGCTCTGTCCTCCAGCACTGGTGTGTTCTGTAATAGGGAATATTCGTGAGATTGAATCATGCTTTATAATGGCTGAAGGCAAGTTTCAGAAAGACGACAGTTAAGGACTTTTCCTTTGTGCTTTTCATGTCCTTTGATCTGGCACATAGCTTGGCAGGGTCAGAGGGGCTACTTTTAAGACACTAGACTCCTGCAGACTGGATATCTTTGCAGCTGGAATTGGCTAGTGTGTGGTCTGACTGACATTTCTTTGGCATCTTTCTGTTTAATTCCCACACATTTTACTTTGATCACACTACCCCTTTCCTGTTCAAATTATAATGCATTGAACATCTCTCGTGCCAGCCCTGAGCCACACCTGCATAAAACCACTGCCTTTAGAAAGGGGCCAACACTTTTAAAAAAAAACTTTCCTGTTCTGGGAGTCTGAAGAGAAGTCTGCTTCATGCTCAAGTCCAGCTTTCCCTGCTAGATTTAAGCAGCAGTAACCCCTGCTTGAGCTATGCAAATGGAATCAGGGCCAAATGATCTTTCCTAATATTTATTAATTTCTGTTCTATTTTTAACTATTGATTTTTGCAATCAAATTCCACATGTTGCCTTTTGTCCAGTCAGCACTGCCCCACAATCAAAGATAAATTCATTGTTGCAATGCCAAAAAATGAAATATAGTTCTTTATCTGAACTTAGTCTATTTCAATTTGCTTTAATTGGGTGTATAATTATTTTTCTACAACTAATCAATTCCCATACATTGCAATAATGAAAAGACTGTTTAGAAATTTTGAAAAGCAAGATCTTGTTAAGATTTTGTTAAAGAAAAATCTCTAAAATATTTCAACTAATTTTCATTTCACCTCAGAGGATTTTTGCTTTCTGACATCCTAAGTCAAAGAGCAAAATGCTAAAAGGCAATTGGCAAAGATAAATGTTTTCAGGATAATTCATAACATCCAGGGAAAGGCATATTCTTTTCTGATTCAAAACATTCCTCGATGTCTTTTTGTTCTAGAGTAAGTGCAGGCTTGTAGACTGTGACTGCAGCTGGCATGGCATAAGGAGGGAAAACTGGCTGACTTTATCAGCAGCGGATAGAGGAGGAGGTGCACAAGCCAGAGGGAAATGTCTAAGACCAGTTTCTGACAATGTGAGGCCTTGCAAATATAAGTTATCTCCATGGGGACATAAAATCTGTTGGATCGTAAGAGGACAATGTGGTACTCTCGTTCCTTGGACCATTGCTTTTGTGTCCAGACAGATTTGAGCACATGTCTCAGGCTTTAAAGGCCTGACCAAGAAAAATGTTGACAATAAAAACCTAAGGAGGTGGTGTCAGCATTTCACTTGGTGCAGTAGCATCCCAACCAACTGAACAGGGAAGCTCACACCTTTTGGTGTGGCTGTGGCAGAGGTGCTCAGACCAAAGACTTTGCATTCTTCACATTTGCTTAGTGATCAACACTCATCATACGTATATTTACATGACAGCACAGCTTCTGGGCTGTCATGTCACCCCAGGAACTTCCCAGAGGTGGGTAAGACCAACCAGGGAATGGGAGTGGTGCTGAAGATGTGGCAAGGGGTAAGACAGCAGAGGATCAGCTGGGCATTTTCACAGACCCACAGCAGAAGAGCTGCAAAGAAGAGCTGATAACTTATTTGCAGCCTCAGACTAGCTATTGTGTGGCTCAGAGCTTCTACATATCCCTGGTGTGAAGTTGGGTTTGGGTAAGTCATAGTGTATCAAACGATCCTTTTGCAAAGTGAACCCAACTGGCTGAATAGAAGGGTATTAAAAACGTTTGGTCTGTTGCCATTGGAATATAAGGAAGGCCCAGTAAAGAAAATATCAGGTGATATGAAGTGCGATAATGCTGGTGTTTTCTTTGTGATAATAATAACCCAGATCACAATGCTGCTAGCACCATCTCTATTTGTTGTGGAATATTTAAGGCATAGACAGAGAAAAATCTTGTCCACACAATTTGTGTCACAGCCAGCAACTCAACTCAGAGCTTCTGCCTCCATGACTTGACCACCCTGCAATGTATTTGTTAAAAGCTAGGTCCCAGTCTGCATTTTTTGCTGCTACAAAATGACATTCTTTTCCCCATTTCCCCATGGACACTGTGCTTCCAAATGTGTCCCAACAAAACAGCAATTAACTTCAGCACAGGCTGACTAATACATGCCAAAAATTGCCAGAAGGATAACCTGCATCCAAATGGATAGATAATAAACCTGTCACCATGGTAATCCTAAGCTCAAACAAGAGTCTTCTTATTCACAGTCATGAAGACTAGAAAGAGAGTCTTAAAAGATGTGTCATCTGCATGGCAGAACAGAAAGAGAAAAGAACAGTTAAATGAAGTTCTGTCTGCGGAGCAAAGAAGCCAGTTATCCATAACAATCTCATTGCCTGCAAGATGCAAAACCAGGATTTGTGATGGTGTGAAATAATAACGAACAAGATGGGAGTGAAGGCAGAGTCTGGAGAAGACAAATCCTGCCATTAGGCTGTGACTACAAAGTGGAACTGGGGAAAAAAATGAATGGGAGAGAAAAAAAAAATATCTGTGAAGCCAGCAGCAAACAATTGCCAGAAATAGCTGCAAATGCTGGAAATGAACTTCAGATTAATTACTGAAGTAAATTAAGTGGCAGTCAACATTCATATCAATGGACTGAGAACTTTTCCAGAGAGGAAATGGGAGGAAAAAATCTTAGAAATTAAGAAAGCTGAACTATTCATTTGAATGTTTTCAGGTACAAGGCCCAAGTGTTTGTTCAGTGCTTTGTATCTAGATTTGACTGTATTTGGCCCCTTCCCCAGGCACCAGCTAACCCTGCTGCTCAGTGAAGCGGTGATGCATTTGGTCTGGGGAACTGTGCAGATGTTTCACAACTCTATCAATTCTCTTTGCAGTAGGTTTAAAATGCAAATGCGAAAATGCAAGAAATGCTCATAAACAGCATGGCCTTATGGCAACATGGTGCCCCAATGGCCACCTTCAAGCTCTGGTAATGGTGGAGACTCCAGCCATTTTGGCTGGCTAGCATGCCTTTGGGCCCCAGAAACCTCTGCTATTGACTGTACATGTCAAAGCACCCTCACATGTTGCCAGTTCCTTCTAGTTTCAACACAAATTGAAACTACATGAAAATAATTATTAAAATAAATGCTTCATACTTTGAGTAGATGTCTACTGTATCAAGGGAATTTTATTTGTTGATTTAAACTGTTTTGCCCCCTATCAAAAGGTGTGCTTTAGACCTCCCTAGGCCAGGCTATGGCTCGGCTTGCAGCATCTGCTGGGAGGTGTGGTGGAGATCTCCGTCTGGTTGTGTAGTGGGGAGCAGGATCCCGCTGGCTGTCAGCAGGGCTCCAGCTCTGGGACATGACATGGTCCCTTGCCTGATCATACAGAAGGAGCATCCTGGGAGGCTGCAGTCTCTATACGTGTGCTCTGCTCACACCTTGTCACCACTTCTTTTGCTTTGGGACACATGCTTTTTCCCTGTGCCCAAACTTTTTTTTTTTCCAGGTTTCCACCTGAAGGAAAAACTGGGTTCAAAACAGCAGCCCTCCTACTGAGGAATTACTCTAATCAAAACCAAGACACCAGCGCTGCACTGACCTATGCTGTCTACCTATTAGTTTCCTGGTGTTTACAGTGTTTGGTTTGACCTATGCTATAAATCCTGAATGGCTTGAGGGCTGCCTACTAGCAGTGCCTCTTCCATGTGCTGCCTGTAGCAGAAGCACTCCCCAGAAGATCCTGATACTATTAATCTCTCCTCAAGAGAAATTAAAAAGTCCTAAATCCTTTCCTTGTCTCTAATCCTTTTGTTGTCTTTCTGTCATTCAGTTCACTTTCTATGTGATTTTTGAGCTAGAGCTGACTGGAGTTGAAAACAGTATATAATGAAAAGATGCTCCGGCAATGCTTTAATGGCATTAGGTTATGGAGGCCATAGAGCATATGTGTTATTTTCACTGATGGTCAGAACTGCAAAACCAAATTAAAAAAGTCTGCCTGAAGTAATCAACATTTTTTTTTCCTGGTCTTGCAGCCAGGCTAATAACAACGTAGGAATCACTCCTGCCCTGTATCTCAGCTGATTTAAAATATGATAGAAAACAAGCTTCCAGTACTGCTGCTAGTGCATAACATTTTAACTGCTTCTGTGTTTCATCATAAATCTATGTATTTGGGGGAACAAGATAAAAGTCAGTGTGTGCAGTGAAATCACATAAGCACTGTTTTTTTAAAATTCTGTGAGGGTTAGAGAAGGTGAAATTGCTGAGGATTAAAAAAAAAAAAAGCTACTGTGGCTTAAAAATGTTACTTTGCGAAGCAGTATTTCAGTTTTGCTTTCAAGAATTTGCTGTGCAGGCTACGGAAAGGAAAGTCTGGCTCCTGCCAGTGAGCCACAACCTGCTCATCCAAACCAAGCAAGCATCTATCAATGTCAGAGCCAAGGAGGAATCGTGCAAACCCAGAGACAGCGGTCAGGAAAGTGAAAGTGCTAGAGACAGCCCAGCTGTAGTGGGAGGGCACCGGTCCTCAGCTTGGCCAGACTTTAGAGGGTTTTGCTTTCTTTCTCTAGCCTTGCTGACTACCCGGGGACTATGCCAGCCTTTGCTTTGCTCATCTCCCATTCTGCTGATCATGGACAGTGATATTTACTTGCTATGGATGTTTCATGGAAACAAAACACTGATCCTTGTCCTTCCCAAGTCAATCAGTAGACCTTCCATTGGTTTTGAAAGGAGTTGTTCAAAGTCCTGAGCAGCTAGTGTGTGCAGTGCATGCTGAAGAGGAAAACCTGGATTCTTCAAGTTTATTTGCTTTTGTTGTATTACCCCAAAGCACTATAGTGGAGAATCAGTCCCTTTCCAAACTGTACTAGAGATAGGAACGTAATTGCTGTTGCCTTCAGTACAGAAAAGCTTTTAAAAGCTTTTCCATTTCTGGGAACAATGGTCTGTGTATCTCTCTAGGCTGATGATTAATGCATCTCCTTCTATGTCCCTGTCACTTGATTCAGTCATGTCTCTTTCCTGGAATTTGTGTGCATTTAGCTGTATACATAAAAGCACATAGAGACTGGGCAGACCTCACCTGGCACAGACTGTAGGGGGCACCTCCAGGCTGTGTAAACACCTGAAGAGAACTTGCTCAAAACTGCTCACTTGTGGGATAAAGCTAAAATTTTTTTTCTTAGAGAATTTGACTGAGGGAGGGACATATATTATCCTTGTCTGAGGAAATCTCAGAGCCAAGTGGGGCTTGAACTTTGCTGTGCCTGAAAAAGTAGGGGTTTTAATGCATAAGAAAACTGATTTTCTTGATGACTGATTTTCTCAGAAAAATTCAAGGCAAGACCCATAAAATCCTCAGTGTTTTGTGTATCTAATCAGTGGCAAGAAGTTTCTCACACTACTCATGTACAAGTCTCATTTTGATCAGCTTTATGTTTGTCTTTTTCACTATCTTGCTGCCAATGTCTGCTCCACGTGGATTTGCTTGGGCTCTAGCAACCTTCTTGTGTTGTCCTTCAGAGATTTTATTTCACAGAATGAGCTTGGAATTAAATGCTGGTAATGATGCTTCTGAGGTCCTAGTGGTACTGTGGGACATATGCAGATGTAGACAGAAGGTCAGTACTGATTTTTCCTATGTCGTGTATCTATTGGACCTGTCCTAGGAGCAGATGTTAGCTACAGGTTTGTATGAGGAGGTCATTTGTTGAGCTGTCAAGACTTGTGAGCCTTTCCCAGGAATAGCAACTTTATCACCATGACATTAGATGTGCAAAAATACTTATTAACACAATCACTTTCTGCCTGAGCATTTACATTTTATGAATAGAGAGAATAAAATTTATATTTTTGGTCTTAAAGCAGCTTTTATTTTTTATTAATGAAAGCCGCAGCCAGACCTCTACCCTACCACATGGGACACGCATCATCTGCCTGACAAGCTGCAATGATGTTTGAGAACAAAATGGCTGCAGCCTCTGTGCTTGGGTCAAAAAGCTTGGGAACAGACAGGTAAGTACGCAGGCATCAAAAGCTTCACAGCATTCCTGGGCATCATCCACCACACAGGTCTCTGACATGTAAAACAGTGTAATTCTGTCCACGAGAGACAGAGGAAATTATAGTGCCACTAATTTTCTCTACATGAAGCCAGGTAATTGGCTGGATGAAAAAAACAGTTATGCACAATATAGTAAAAGCAATTTGCTGTGTAATTTGTAGCACAATGATTTGCTGCTTCTATTTTTTTTTTACTGGGCATCTTGTACGTATGAAAGAAACTAGAGGGATTTGTGATCTGTTATATGTGGAAAGTAGTCTCTTGGGAAGAAGCCCACAAAGTTAAATCTGTCTCAGAATTAAGTGAACTATCTCACACAGAAAAATCTGACCCTCTCATGTGGAGTGTTTCTTTCTGCCCTACTGTACTCTGTGATCTGCAGTGTCTTCAGAGGCAGTGCTCCCAGGGATGGAAACACACACAGCAAAGCATTGAATAAACAAGCTTTTGAATTTTCAAACATGACAACCTACTTTCAGCTGCTTGGCCTACAACAGAGAAAGGAAAATGGAGAGTGCAAGATCCAGCATCCTAGAATCACTTCTTACCTCTCTTTTTCTCTCTCTTTATCTGTGTGCGAATAAAACATGCTTGTCCTGCAAACAGCAGAAGTCTGAAGATACCATCCGGAGCATTTCTGCTCAAGGCAGTAGACCTTATCATAAGCCGTCTGTTCATTAGGTGGAATTTTCTCTCTCAGCTGAGTTAAGTATTGCACATAAGCACAGGCATGGTATAGTGTCACCTAGTGCTTGTGCTGGTGTGTGGGTGGTGTCCTGCTGGTTCTGGTGGTCACTGGGAGCACAGTGGTTTCTCTCCAGGCTGTTTCATCATCCCAAGCTGAGAGGCTCACAGATGTCCCATAGGTCTCCTAAACTCATATGGCTCCTGGACTCCCCAAAAGCACCTAAACTTTATATTATCTGAATTTTTTATTCCTTTTGCTTTTCCCACAGTCAACTATTTTTCCCTGTTACAGGTAGCACCTGGAAGTTGGTTTTTTTTCGTGCAGGCTGCCTTGGCCATAACATTTTTCTTAGAAACCTCACTAATGTCACTCTCCCTCTCATAATTTCTGCTAGTCTTTTCTTTTAGCAGACATTAGCAATTGTTGCTTTTATCACATGCTTCTGTTCCTCCATGTCTCCCTTGAGAAAAGATCTGTTACAGGAATTTTCTTCCCTTAAAGGGGGTGCACCTTTGTAACTTTAAGATCAAGCAGTAAAGTTTGCATGGTACAAAAGTTTGCCTAGGATATTCCCAAAAGGTTTGAGTCCTTTTGAGATTGCATATGTGCTCATCAAACTCTCCCTCTTCATTTTCAAAGGAAAATGTTTCATTTTTACATTGAGCCTGATTTTCCAGTGTATTGGCCTGTTCTACAGCGGGTGTCCTTCTTACATCAAGTTTGCTCCAAACACTGTAGAAGTTGTTTGTGGAAGCATCTTTTACTCTACTGTTTCTCTGATTTCATTGTAACCTTTTACTTCCACTTTGAGAGTGATGGTGTCCTTCACATTTTCAAAGTACTGATTCAGATCACAACCTTGGTATCAGTCACAATGTTTTTGCTCAGTCCTCAGAGAGGTGCTGTGATTTTTGTGGTAATATGAGCATAAATCTTGACAGGCAGGTCACCAACACATTTTTTCAGAGGTTTATATTTCTAACTATTTTATTAACAACACTTACGGTGAAAATTTGGTCTGATGACTCCTTTTTCCGAGATGTGACTAAAACCAGTTGTTTTGTACTAATTTGTATTTTATGTTGCTCAGTTCTGCCTTTTATTCCTCTTTCTTGTGAGAACTGACCTGACTTGAGAATAGCTTATGGAGGGCCATAAATTTCAATTCTTAGCAAATTTGCGATCTGACACAAAACTGTCTCCTCACTCTTCTGCAAATCACTTATTTGCCTCAGGTCTTGAAAAATCAACTCTATTAACGCCTTCCACTTATCTGGGCCTCTGCCTGCCTCTTGTTCCAAGTCATTGTATATCACTTGCTCCAATAATCTGTATGTTTACAATGCCCACAGGAATGGAAAACCAGACAAGACGTCGTAAACTAAATAGTTTCCTAATTAACAAGTTTAATCTAAAACACCCCAGCATCTCAGCTTGGGGGAGAAAGGGGAAGGAGAAATATGCTATGCTTGAAAATGGTCTTCCTGTGTTTATCTTGAAGGCACAATTATTATTTGTTATTAACTACTATGCAAAAATACAAGGGTGTAATTGTATCAGAGTAGCTGGAAGGTTGCTCTGACTTATACCTCTAGCCCTCCGCAAGAGTTTGAAGTGTGTCTTGCTGTACTCATATCCCTTTCAGTCACAGCTCCTTCCCTCTTCCACTGCGTTTTGTTGCTTTCTTTTCAGCCATTTAAGACCAAGTACTATTGTCCTCGCTGCTGCTGCTGCTGCTGCTGCTGAAGCACAGCAAGACTTTGAAACAGTCTCCATGACAATCAGAGATGTGCAGCCTGGATCTTAATGGGGGTGATACATGACTGTGATTGCACCCCGCAGAGCAAGGGTATGTATATGCTGATGCTGGAGGATATGGGCTGAAACCTGCTGGTCCCTCTGTCCTTTGACGACCGGTGGCACAGGAAAGCCTCTTTGCTCTATGCATCCACCATATCCCCTTTTCTGGAGATGTTCCCCAGGGGCTGAATTTGTCTGGTGTGAGGTTTAGAAATGGATGAGAAATATTAATGGATGAATGATTATAAAACCATAGAAAATAAAGCTGAAAGTGCAGTGCATAGAGATGAAAATGAAACACAGTATCTGGCTCTGAGATTTTGAATGATATAAAAAAGGGAATTTACTCCTGGTTTTTAATTTACTTCTTGTTACCTACAGAGTTGAATTTTGGAAACGTTAGTTCCTCCTTATTATGGCAGTATGTTGTGTTTTGTTCAGTGTTTTCATGTTAAATGAAGTTTTAAAATACAGGATGTGCTAGCTTTATGGACATCAATCATTTATACAGAACAAAGTATTCAAATGCTATGATTTACAAAGTAGTGGATGACAGTAAACCTTTTTTTTCTTGGCCTTAAGATGTAAAAATAAGGATAAATGCTGCAGAATGAAAATGAACATGAATTCTCTCTGATTAGCAGGAGGTGACTTTTTTTTCAGATTATCCATGCTAATGTCTTTACCCATTGTATAAATGTGATAAAACAGCCTTAGCCTGATACTGTTTTAATTATCATAAAATTCCCTCTTCAAGGCAAGCTTCAGTCACATTAGTTTGAGATTCTTTTATTACCAGGTCCTTGTATCACATTTGAGCCAACAAACATAATCAAAAGGTATCCTGAATACTGAAATACTGGGCATTTGTATGTCAGTTTTTAATGGACAATGTGCAAACAGCCATCTGAAGTTAGTGAAGGTGAGAACTGTATAGCATGACATATGGTGAATAAAATTGATAATATTGGAACAGTAATGAGAGCTATGTGATGCTCATGTATCTATTAATATCTGTATCCACATACACCCCCATGTATTCTAAATATATGTACAGCAGCTCTAACTTTCAGCAAGTAAAATGAGAATTCATAATGCAGTAGAATGGAAAGAACATGAAAATGAAAACAAAGGCAAAGCCACAATAAAACTGAAGCAATCAGGGGGAACAAAAGGAAAAAAAAAAAAGATACTTATTAAAATTCATTCTATAAAAGGAGGATTGAGACTGTAGGGAGCTATTTCCAGTGAGAAAACTTTTGAGAGAAGCTTCTTGGGTTTTCTGCAGCAGATGAAATATCTGACCCTTCATGTGTACTGTGCCCATAAAGGCTGTCTCTCCAGAGAAAGGGAGTAAGATAGGATATTTGAGCATTTTAGGATGAACAAAAAGCATCTTTCTTAACATGCCCTACCAATGTTAGTCCTAACCCTTTAGAAAATTCTCCATGTCTACTTTGACCTTGGCTCCATCTAGATGCCTTGGTCACCTTCTCTAATGTGCCAGCCCTTACGTTTACGGACTTGTGCCAAACACTCCATAGGCTTTCTCTTTATGTATAATTTCCCTTTTCCCCCAGCACATTCTCTGACAGATTTTAATACCATTCTGAGGTTTCATCCATTTCTTTTCACCAGACTTCTATTCCTTATTTCATTAAGAACACAACTTTATCTGCAAATTCCTCATCTTCTTTCATGCTGGAAATATGTTTGTAGAGAATCTCAATGAGGTTTATATGAGAAACATCCAGAAAAATCTCTTGAGAGCTTGAAATAATTCTGATGCAGAAATTGGTATAAGTACTGTGTTGCTAGGAGGGGAATAGGTCCTGTGGGAATAGATCCTGGTGGGAATGAGATTTGACCTCCATGTTACAGGATAGTATCTCAGACAAAGAATGTGCACACCTGGCTCCAAGCCAAGAGAGCTGGTTGGGAACAAGGCCAGGGCAATTGGAGGAAGAGCCAGGACACTAAAAACTGAGCCCACGGTACAACCAAAAGAGTGAGGGAGAGAGGGAGACTAAGCAACCCCAAACTGGCATGGATCTCTAGCCAAGTCCAAGCTGTGTAGCTGTTAAGTCTATTATGCCTATCATGAGATTGGTCCAGAGATAAAAGTCCTCTGGGTCCCTCTCACAAACCTTTTCTTGATGACTTTTTGTTCCTATTCCTGCCTCTATTTCCATTCTTTTTCTTGCTTGCTAATTGCACCTTTTCAATGTTTGTGTCACATTCTTGGTCACTACTCACCCTATACGTTTCTAATTTAATCACTTCTTAGGCACCAGCTCCTCTAGTCATCTTATTTGTGCTGTGGTTCTTTGAACTCCCCTGTGATCTGTGAAAATCTCACTAGAAATGAAGCAATGTCCCCCATGTGTTACACCTCAGCCTTGCAGAGAGTGATTCTTGATGCTCTGTGTTGCTGCATCTTTGCACATATGCATACAAATTACGTTGACCTTTTCTACCACCATATTCCTTAGAAGCTTGAAAGTAACTTACTGAGTTTTATCCTCTTAGTCCTTACAAGTTTCTGTCATCCAAGAACCTCCCTCTTATAGAAACCACCTTCCACACTAATTTTCCTTTCTCTTGTGCTGGTGTCCTTCACTGCATTTTTCCAAAGTGATCCTTGTTTTGTTATTTTTGGCCTGTGTTGTTAATTACTGTAATCCCTCTGTCCTATATTTCTAGCCTCCCTGTTTTTCTTTTCTCTTCTCAATTTAGTATCACCTGTGAATTTCATAATATGTTGTTTACTCCTCTTTCTAGCTCATTACTGGAAGTATTAAATAAAGCAAGACCCAAAACAAGGCTGATCCTTAAATATTTACCTGTAGTCCCCATAAACTGGTATTCTGCCATGTGTTTATTAGCCTCATTTTGGTCCTTCATTCCAGACATCAGACCAAATGAAATATTTTTTTGCACAAGCAGGTTCAGCTGAGCTTTTTAAGCATGTTTTTGTGAAACGTAGGAAGCAAACTTCTATTCTCATGTTCTCCAGTTTTATGTCAGTGTAGCTGCCTGGCTCTGAGGGAGAGGATGATCAGACCAATTGCTCAAAAAAATATGGCTTAAGCCCAACAGTATTACATTTATTCTGCTCCATTCATCCATTAATTCAGTAATTCCATAAAAAAGTATTAGCTTTGTCAGGCAAGATCTATTCTTTATAAATCCTGCCTCTTCTTGCTCATCATTGCATTATTCTCTGCAAATGAAGTGACTACTTCTTAAGACTTTTTCTATTGTTTTTGCCAGGGTTAGGAGCTAAATGTAAAACATTGTAATTAGTAAGGTTTTTCTTCTTCCTTTTATGAATGTTGAGACAATGCCACATTTGTTTTACTGTTCAGTGTTGGGAGAAGTGCAGATAAGGCAGTAGTTGTCTCCTTCTCCTCTTTAGCACTTCCATACGTGGTGTGTGATTCCAACCAGATGATGGTGCAGGAGATGTGGTGCAGTGTGACCGTCACTGCTGCTTCTAAATCTCAAGACTTTGCAAAGTAATTTAAGATTAATATAACAGTAGCTTTCAGAGAATCCAGGAAGAATGAGTTGCATCCTATGTTTGTTTTCTTAGTGTCTTTGGTTTCAGTTTGTCACGACCAGTTGATTTTTGTCAGGTGAAGTGCCAGAGGTCCCCCAAAAATGTGCTATGAGAGCATGAATATTTTATGCCTATGTGCCTATAACAGAAGATGTAGATATAAATGATCATGGTATGCTTAGTTTAAACATTGCGAGAATTGCCCCATAATTTCTTCCTGACATATTCTGCAGTGGTGTCCAAGTTTGAAAGGTAAATTAAGCAATGCTTCTGACATTACTTTGAATCTTACTACCACTTGAGCAATACAACTGATTTTTCAGTTCCTCTGCTACACTGTACATTTGGCCACTACCAGACATCAGCAAATACAACCTCATTTTCAGTATAACATCTTAGCCCAGCCTTTTAGAAAGTAAAGTAAGGTTGCCTTGAGGTAGGGAGGTGAAGGTGTCTAAGAGGCACACTTGACACCCTGGACTGTTTTGGACTAGTATGTGCCTCAAAGCATTTAGAAGAATGCATTTCTCTCCTGTAAGAGAAAGATTAGAAGGCCTGGAGACCAAGTTCATCCAGAGGTATGTGTTCTAGAATACTAATCTGTGATGTTATGGGCTCAGCTGAGTACTTATCGGAAAAAACAAAGTTTACTTTGGAAAACTAGGTTTATTCCCTAAAATAACTTCCAGTCTAACTAACTTAGCCATCTGATTTGTTGTTGTTCTTACACAGTGGTGCTGAGCAGAGCTTTGCACTGGTGTCTACAGCTGTGCAGGATGCAGCTGGGAAAGAACAAGGGCTCACGTTTTACTGAGGTTCTGTATCTGTGAACATGCCATCTTTTGTTTTGAGTTTGTGGGCTCTAGACATAACAAGCATGTTCTCTGAACCATGGCTTCTCATTTACTTCACCATCCAACCAGGAAAAACTACAGCTATTACTAAATTATTTTTCCTTTCTAATGTCCCACAAAATAAGAACTGTAACAGCAAAAAATACAGTTAGCCACTACTGAGCTCACTGATAATCTCAGGGTGAGAAGCCACTTTTAACAGTGGCTTTAGCTAGGATGGAGAAGTGATGCGTTTACTTCATGTTATAAAGTTTGATCATTCATAAGTGGATTTACATCTTGCTCAGTGGTACCCTGATGTGGGTAGGACAGGGTATGCAACTAAGGAAAAGTACCCACTGCAACAATATTATCTAAATATATCACTGACTGTGAACCAAGGCAGAGTAGAACCTTGGCTTTCAAAAACATTAGAAAATACCTTTTTTTGCGTCCATGATCTTTCAAATTACATATGTGTATTTCCATTTACACCTATGTATATATCTATATATATTTATCTGAATTGAACTGCTTTTTAATTAGAATCAATACAATGTGTTTTCCACCTCTGTTTCACTGTGTCTGTTTCCTCATTCTGCAGTCAAACCCTAAAATACAAGTGAGTTCATTTTTCCTGGTAAGTGTAAGATCAAAGGAAGATCAAAGCAGACTCTGAGTTCAGGCTGTGTAACTTTTGGCTGATCAGACCCAGATATTTTCCTCTGTGTTGAAACCAAGGTCAAAGGAAGTTAACTAACTGGCTATAACATTTTCTTTAAATTATCAACTGGCAGTTCAAAGGTCTCCTCCCAGATCAGAAATAAACTCTCTTTGCTACCATAGGGCATACTAAACAAAGTGCCCTTGCAAAATAGTCTCACAGGCTGGATTGGATTTGTGTGGTGGGGTTTTGGTAGTGGAGGACCTACAGGGGTGGCTTCTGTGAGAAGCTGCTAGAAGCTTCACCTATGTCTGATAGAGCCAATGCAAGCCAACTCCAAGACGGAACCATTGCTGACCAAGGCCGAGCCCATCAGCAACGGTGGGAGCGCCTCTGGGATAACATATTTAAGAAGGTAGAACCCCCACCACCTGGAGTGGTGAGAATATGTGAGAGGAATGTCTATGCAGACACCAAAGTCAGTGAAGAAGGAGGGGGAGGAGGTGCTCCAGGTGCCAGAGCAGAGATTCCCCTGCAGCCCATGGTGAAGACCATGGTGAGGCAGCCTGTCCCCCTGCAGCCCATGGAGGTTAGTGGTGGAGCAGATATCCACCTGCAGCCTGTGGAGGACCCCATGCCAGAGCAGGTGGTTGTGGCCAAAGGAGGCTGTGACCCTGTGGGAAGCCCGTGCTGGAGCAGGCTCCTGGCAGGACCTGTGGACCCATGGAGAGAGGAGCCCATGCTGTAGCAGGTTTACTGGCAAAACTTGTGACCCCACTTGTGGGGGACCCATGCTGGAGCAGTCTGCTCCTGAAGGACTGCACCTCATGGACAGGACCCATGCTGGAACAGTTCATGAATAACTATAGCCTGTGAGAAGGACTCATATTGGAGAAGTTAATGGAGGACTGTCTCTTGTGGGAGAGCAGGGGAAGAGTGTGAGGAGTCCTCCCCCTGAGGAGGAAGGAGTGGCAGAGACAACATGTGATGAACTGACCACAACCCCCATTCCCCATTGCCCTGTGACGCTGGGCGGGAGGAGGTAGAGAAAATCGGGAGCAAAGTTAAGCCTAGAAGGGAGGGGTGGGAGGAAGGTGTTTTAAGATGTAGTTTTTATTTCTCATTATCCTACTTGGATTTGATTGGCAATAAATTAATCTAGTTTCCCCAAGTCAAGTCTGTTTTGCCCATGACGGTAACTGGTGGGTGATCTCTCCCCATTATTATCTTGACCCCCGAGCTTTTTATTTATATTTTTCTCTCCCCTGTCCATCTGAGGAGGGAAGTGATAGATTGGCTTTGGTAGGCACCTGGCATCCAGCCAGCACCAGCTCACACAGGCAGAAACAGAGAGTCATACACAGATCCTACCTCCGTCTGACAGTCTGGGAGTTTCTTCCAGCCTATTTGTGTCAGTGGACTTCCAGCTAAGTGGGTCGTACTGCAGGATAGGGGGTAAAGTCAAGAAGAGCAGAAGTTACTTGCACTGCTTCTGTGATTTTGTGTGTACTGCTTTCTCTAAAGGGCTAGCTGGATCCTAACAAAAGCTGGGAACAGGGATCAGCTCTACTGTCAGTTTCCTGCAGTCGGCAGTACAACGTGATTCAGATGTAAGCATTATGAACTATGCAGTAGGCAGATCATATGGCCCACACATTTGGTATTATTCTAAACTCTGAAAACTAGATTGTTTAAGACACGACATTTATCCCCCCCCTCCCCCGCCCCCCGCTAGTGTTGTTAGCATTAACTGTTATAGCCCTGGCTATACTTCTTGTGCAAATAAAAACCTGATTTCTCCTTTAATCTTGCTAAGTTGCTTAGTGTCCAACAGATGTGAGTAATCTTAGCATATGCATTTTATAACCAGGAAGAAATTAATTTTGGTCAGCAAATACATTGAAGTTTAAGCTTCCAAAGGAGTTATAAACAACAGCAAAAAAACAGGGTATGTCTTTAAGATGAGTGTATAACAGCAGCTTATAAAATGAACATTTGAAAGTAACTTCCAAATTATCTTCAGAAGTGGAAACAAAAGTGGTAAAAATATTTCAGGCTCCACAAATACGAACACTGATTCAGCCAATTAAGAGAACAGCTAAAGGACTGTGAATAAATGAAGAGCCTCCAGACGTTGCTTTAAATGCAGATAACTGAGATCACATGTGTACATGTGTAGGGGGAGACCCCAAAAATTCTTTATGGAAAATCAACAGGCAGCATGATCTTCTGACAGGATATTTCCCAGTAAATCCCATAAATCTAATAGAGGCCAGCGACTAGAACAAGGATAAAATGTTTCATATAAAATGACTATTAGAAAGTGGACCGGAGCATTACCAGGAGAGTTAATGTTGCTCCCAGAACAAGGAAGGTGAAAATCCTGTAGCCTGGTATGCTTCAAGAAGCCTGCAGTGGTTAAAATCTATGAAGACTGAAGGATTAGAAACGCAGCCAGAGCCAAACAAAACTCCAACAGGACACTTTGGTACAGGTCTTAAATTTCCCAATGGAAATATAAAAGACAGAGTACTTTGCTTATAAAATACAGGCACTAATTAAATGTGATTGGGTCCTGCCGCTTGATAAATTACCGGTTGTCTGCTGAGGCTTCATAAGTGCGTATGTGTGCATGCTCTTAGCCCTCCCTGTCTGTAAGACAAAAAAATGTGTTAACTTAAATCACCTTCACAGAACCAAAGCTGGTGCATGTTGGTCTTCAGCTAAGCAAGGAGCATGTGCCTGCTCAGTAACAAGTGGTACGCTGTCAAAGTGCTATGAGCTGTTCACAGATCTCAGATTATACAGCAATAGGTGTACTAGAAGCCGAAGACACAGAAAACTTTCACTGGGCTAAAAACAGTGCAGTTCTATTGATCTGATGCCAGCTGAAGATTGAGCCTACTGCACTTAGGGAACAGAGATACCTATTTTGGCTTCTCAAATTAAAAAAAAAAAAGTTCAAAAGAAGTGGTAACTAGAGATCCCTTTTCTGGCTTTCATTCTAAGACTTGGGAAAGCTGGTGAGGGACAAATAGCGAACGTTTGGACAGACACAGATTAGTCAGAGACTCTCAGCACAGGCAGATTAAAAAGTTCAAACTTAGCCATCTTGATTAATCTCTCCCAGGTGGAAAAAGTGAGAATGGAACAGGGTGAATGTGTGGGCATCCTTCACAAGGACTTCTGGATAGCTTTCAGTGCCCGCTGAAAGAGTAATCTGTAAGGTTAACAAATGAACACCGATGATGAAATGTTCAGTTGGTTTGCTAACAGAAACCAGAGATGGTAAATGGGACAGAGGGATAGAGAGAGACGGTGGGATAAGAGTGACAGGTGGGAATATGTTGAGCCTGTTCTCTTTCTGCTATATATAGGAGATAGCAGTTATCTTACAGAAGGAAATGTAGAACAAGATGTGTGGATTTGGAGATGATGTGGAACTGACAACCTGAGAAATACCATCCATAAAGGAAGTAAGTTGAAGATGCTGAGAAATCTGCCTTATGTTTAGGATATGAGGGATGAGCAGGCAATGCAAAGCAAAGATGGAGAAACCAGAATATGGTAGTGCAAACTGTGTTCATTTGCTCATTTGAAATCTTGATCTTGTTGCAGGGAAGCCACTCAGAAACCAAAGGGGTCACTACGTATGCACACTGAGGTAAGAAAGCCCAAGCCCAAACAGATCACCAGCACACATTTGCAAAGAGCTAAAAAGAGGAGAAATAACTAAGTTTTCAGAGAATAAAGAAAGTTGTTAGAGTTGAAGGACAGGTGAGTGAACATCCTTGGAGTCCTTAGTCACTTATGCAGAAATATGCCAAATGACTTTTCTGTAGTGGCAATGGTAATTGAAAGTGCAAGAGCAGCACTGCACTGGAGGCTCAGCAGTGCCCCAGGCAGCTGGCATCAGTACCTGACAAGAAGCTAAGAATGCATTTCAGCTGGCGATTATGGGAATCTGAAATAGTGTAGCTAATGCTTTCAATGCTTTTTCTTGCATATTAGCATTTTAGGACATTTTTCACCTACACCAAACCATTTATAAAATGCCATGTATGCATTGTTCAGATAGCAAAACCGTTAATATTCTCTTGAGTGCATACATGCCATTTGCATGAATTGTGCCCCCAGCATAATTTAATCTGACTCCACTGTTTTGAAATCACAGACCTCATTCCTGTACAGCTCAATGAATTTGAAGAGTATCCAAGGCTTCAGATACAAAATTTTCAGGGTGGAGAGGTTATCACTGGAGCATGTATGAGATCCAGTGATGGGCACATGACACATCCAGCCTGCACAGCTCTCCCATTCACACTGTAGGGGTTTGGGCTCAGGCACAGGACTTGGAAACTCCCGGGGAGACTTGGCAGTGGCACTGAAAAGGAGGATGGGAGCAGTCAGACCAGCTTCCTGCTGAAGACACTAGGGAGAAGGTGAATCAGGCTTGCAGCAAGAAGAGCAAAATGACTTAGTTGTGATAAGGAAAAAGGAGAGCACCAGCCTGGATAGAAGGAAGGGACAGTGAATCTTATGTAAGGCTTTTTTCATAAAATATTGACTGTGCTTATTTGGATGCTGCCCAGCCATCCTCACAAATGAACGTGCTCCGTTGACATTGATACTACTGTGCCTCCTACTCAGCTTTTCTCTGACAAGGAGGGTCATGGCAAAGTGGTGCTGAAAAAAAGGAAATCTGCCATTTTCTGAACTGAGAGGAGCAGTGTCAAGATCAATACAGCATGAAACAATCATTGGACATGGCCTATCAGCAGTGTCTGTAGCCTTCATTGCAATACTTCTCTGTGTTTCTAGATCATCTCTGGAAGCAGAGGAATGATTTCCTTGCTGTTAAAAGAAATACTTATCAAAGTGATTTTAATGCAGAAAAAACAAAAATAAGAAAGGGGCTCAGAGAAGCAAACAGTGTGAACTATTATCTCAGGTATAAATAAAGGAATTGCTGCTCTTAATGCTGTTGTGATTTAGCTCCTGTTGGCAACCAAGCACCATACAGCCGCTTGCTCACCCTCCCTCCCGTTGGGATGTGGGAGAGAATCGGAAGGATAAAAGTAAGAAAACTCATGGGTTGAGATAAGAATAGTTTAATATTTGAAATAAAATAATAACAATAATAACAGTAATAGTAATAGTAATAGTAATAAAAATTGTAATGAAAAAGAGAACAACAAGAGAGAGAGAGAAACAAAAGCCAGGGAGGAAAAAAAAAAAAAAAGTGATGCAATTGCTCACCACCCGCTGACTGACACCCAGCCTGTCCCCAAGCAGTGATCGCTGTGCTCCAGCCAACTCCCCCCAGTTTCTATACTGAGCATGACGCCATATGCTATGGAATAGCCCTTTAGTCAGTTTGGATCAACTATCTTGGCTGTGCCCCCTCCCAGTTTCTTGTGCACCTGGCAGAGCATGGGAAGTTGAAAAAAAGTCCTTGACTAGTGCAGGCACTACGTAGCAACAACTAAAACATCAGCGTGTTAGCAACATTATTCTCATACTAAATCCAAACCACAGCACTGTGCCAGCTACTAGGAAGAAAATGAACTCATATCCCAGCTGAAACCAGGACACACTGTGGGTTGGGAGTCCTCATGTGTTCCTGTAGTCCTTACTGATCCACAGGCAAAATTTCTCACAAACATTGTGTTTAGGACAACATCACAAATGGCTCTCTCTTTTAGCCACAGAAGTTTTGTGGTTTTACATTTCATGTTTTACATCAGTTCTGTCTGGGTTTACCCCATTTGCTGTCCTTAGAAAGCTCTCCCAAGATCCTGCTCCCCAGTAATACTGCTAACAAATCAGAGACATGCAGTACTTTCTGCTCATTTAAGAACAGAAGAACAACCCTCATCCATGTATTATCTAGCCTGATGATAAAACTGGTGCTAGAAAGACTACAACAGGCAGCTACAGAATAATGTCCCCATAAAATACATTTCCTCCTGATCTTTGTTATTCAGTGACACATGGTCATTGCTCAATAGCATTTGGATTTATTTGTTTGGGTTTTTTTCCGAAGAGGAAAGCTGCAGCAATCTCTGTGTGTTCACTTCTACACAAATGTGAGCTTTTTTTGGACTCTCTCTGTCACAAAAAGAAATCTTTCAGCAGGGAGAAATCTTGCAACACAGTGCTGTGCTTGCTGCCCAAGCCTGTTCTTCCTTCCCTCTAATTCTCCTTGGGACCCTACGTGTTTATTCCCTGTCACCAGAAAACTCTTTTCCATCTCTGAAATATTAAATAATGGCATGGACGTGTACCTTTGCAGGGACCGTTCTGCCAGCCACCCACTCTTGTGAAATGAGGAGGATGCCACTCCAGCAACCTGACTATCTGGAGACAAGCATGGCAATGACAGCTAATATGGCAGGGCAGCTAGACTGGTCACAAATTATTCACAGCTTTATAGCCTCTTTTAGGTTTGGGCTGGCCTACCAATTTATGCTGTAAATATTGTCTTTATACTTCGTATTTACATCACAGATGCTGCAATCCAGGGACTGCTCTTATTCTACCTTTGAGCTTTTCTGTGGCCTTAACTAAGTTGCTTAACCTCACTGGTTCTTTAATTAAATTGTATTCCTGTAGAGTATGATCCCTCTTTAACGTTTCAGTATCATGATGTTGACTTGATGGGGACTTCTAACATTGTAACATAATTAATGATAATGAAACGTAACTAGCTTAGAAGAATCAAGCAGTTTTCTTATGACCTTGACTTAAAACATTTTCCATTCTATGATGGACTGAGAGTTTGCAATGTTTTTGAAGAAAATAGAAATGGATTTGTAATGTCATGCACTGGAAAAGCTTTCAGAATAATGTATACTTACACAAGCGCTTTTAATATCGCTTCACTCTTCATGCTCCTGTAGTCTGCCAGTTTTACACAAACCTAGTCCTGTCTAATTTTTTTCCTACAAAACAAACTATTAATAGAAGATGTTTTTGCTGCTCCTCTGCACTTATCATTTGTTTGCACACAAAGATTACTTACAGGCTGTTCTTTTTTTTTTAGCTGTTTTAATTTGTTCAAAACATCTAGTTGTTTATATAAAAGAAACTGTTGTACCTTTGCAGATGCCTTTGACCTGTTTTGCAGAGCGATATTGTGCTGTGGTCTCCAAAGTTCTGTAATCTATACATCTGCTTTTCGTTCTTATTCTAAATTTGTTGGCTTATATTACCTTTCCAAAGCTACTGTTTCATTTGCCTTTCAGCAAGGGAGACTTCCCCTTTCCAAAGTATCTTATCCATATTCTTATTAGGTTTCTGTCCCAATGAAATCCATTATTTTCAAAGACTTTCAGCAAGCAGAAGAATATCACCGTGCTCAGAGTAGACATCTGAACTGGACAGGAAAATGATCATTGGGGTTATATTTGACCATTTTCAGAGACTTTGGTAGGGTAGCTTTATCGTATAAGAAAATTTCTAAGTTCACCCATGCCTAAGGAATTCAGCTTTCACTAAAGCACTGAACCTCTTCTCCTTGCTCACATACTCATGTTCTCCTGCCTTTCATATAAATGCATTGTTACACATATCTACAAAGAAAAGAATAAAACAAGACAAGCTGTAGCCAGTAGTCACAGTGATGAGATTATTTTGAACTGTCTTTGAAGTTTCTCATGTTAATGACTGGCAAATAGTTAGGTCTTCTTAAAAGCCTGGGTCCAATACAATGTAATGGCAACTGTGAAACATAATGATTTCCCAAATAAGATCTTAAAACAGAGGAGCTGGGGTCTCTCAGATAGAGAGTTATCTGTCCTTAATTTTAAAAGCCTAAAGAATGTACAAATTCTGCAAGATTGTAGTCTCTTGTTAGTTATACTTTGTGTTTATATAGCAGTTCTATCGTAAAGTTCTCTCCAAACATTAAGACTAGTAGCACTTCGTTTATGTAGGTATTATTATCGTTGTCATTATCATTATCACATTTTCCATTTTATAGGTGGTAAATGAGCAAAATCACACTATGAGTCAGTAGCTGAACTGGGAATAGAATATTGTAGCCCTGACTTTGTCCCTTGCTTTAATTACTCACTAACTTGATTGTTATTTGTGGGTTGAAGTGATACAGATTGTGTACAGATATTCTCAGCAAATAAGCAGGATTCTTTTGATTTGCAAGGTTGTTGTTTGTATAGCTTTTATACTAATATTTTTGGCTGTTGGTCTGGCTTTAAGTAGCTAATAAGAGATGCTGTCATCTTCCAATTAAATATATATAAATAAATTTTGTTTAATATGATACAATCTGTGTAATAGACTGGAACAGCTCAAATGAAGCTTAGTCTATCAAGTATTTAGGTACTTAGGTTGTGTCCTGTTCTAGTCATAGTAAAAATCATTATGGAAATCCACGGAGAACTGTACTTTTGTAAAGTAGCTGGTTTTTAAATGACAGATGTTAATTAGTCTTTATTTTAATGTGAAAATAGCGTATGTGATGACTAAGTTAAGTTAAAGCCACTTGTCAAATTATTTTTTTTTTAAGTCAGAACAAGTTTCAGCTAATATGAGACACACAAATGTGTTCCATTGAAACACAATGACACCTTCATGAACTAGACAGTTAACCTCATTTTCTCCTTTTCCAGGACTGTTTTAATCTGGAAAGGCAAGCTAATCACTTCATTGGCTCAAACGTAAGTAGCTTAGCTTCAAAACATCCTACTACCAGCATCCCATTCCTTTGTTTCTCGGTCATCAAATGTCATAAGAAATCATACAGGGCAAAAAAAAAAGTCATGAGCAGTTACTCAGAAGACCACAAGGTACAGTCCCATGAGAAACTGAAGATGCCCTGAGAACTGACAGCATGGTCCTCCCACAAAGAACACTAAGACACTCTGTAAGACATCATCATTGTATAGGACTCCAGTAAAGGCCGCTGCTAGCAAAGGACATCTGAAATCACAAGTTAGGTTGATACTAGTGAACAACTAGTGGCCTTGTATGACCAGGCTCTTTCTTTCCCCTCCTTTTTAATGCACCTCGTCCCTACCATCTGCTAGGAACAGTCCTTGGCCTCGACACTGTGATGGCACATGGTTTGTGAAGGCGCTCAAAAACACGAGCCAAAACTGCCACAAACTAAAACTGTGCCACAAGGCATGCTAGCAATGAAGCTGTATGGACACCCAAGCATATATCCTTGTCCCTGTCTACTGCTCTGGTGAGTAGATTCACATTCAGAGAGGATTTGAGCTGACCTTTTCAAAGAGAACCATTCTTCTCCCACTTCTGGATCATAGAATCATAGAATCATTAAGGTTGGAAAAGACCTCTGAGATCATCTAGTCCAACCATCAACCCAGCACCACCATGTCTACTGAANGTTGTGGTGACCGAATTGCAGGACCCGGCACTTGGCCTTGTTAAACCTCATACAATTGGCCTCTGCCCATTGATCCAGCCTGTCCAGATCCCTCTGATCCTAATCATCTTGCAAACTAAATTCTTATCTTCAGCCTCTCTTCCCTCAAGCATTGATCTCCTAAACAGAGCATTCAAGCAGGAGCAGAGTGTCCCTTTTTTTTTTGCCCAGTCTTCTTGGAATTTTTCTGTATTTTTCATTCAAGAACTATTTAACGTATGATACATAAATGGCCTTTTGAACACAGATTAGAACTGAGGTTTTACATTCAGGGTGGGTCCCTAAACAGCCAGGCTAAAGAATGATATTTCTTGGCAAATTTCCTATAGTGTGTACTTGGCTTCCTTAGGTTTTTTGTGTCACTTTGTTTCCCTAACCATTGTATGAGGGGTGCTAACAGTTAATGCAGGCTTGTACAGTAATGGTCACAGGGTTAAGTATCTCAAATTTAGGAAGCTCAATCCTATACAGAGCTAAGCTCTTTGTTTTGACACCCATGTTGCCTGTTCTTAGGGCTGCAGAAATATTTGGTATCTATCCCAAGTGTTACCATAAACAACCTTCCAGCTTTTCTGGTGAACAGTGGCCCTCGTCCTTCTGCCAAATCGCTGCTGCACAGTGAGACGTCCTGCTTTTAATCATATTCTTCATCCCTGCTGTTTAATCCAGTTGCTTTCTCCTCTTCCACAGTGGACCATTCCTAGCCTCTTGCCAGCTAAAGACTGTGGCCCCAGCTAGACTCTCAAGGTCCACGCACCTTCCCACTTGTTGGACTCTGAACTTGTGGATAGAATGGAGCTCTATTAATGTTTAAGCTAGTATGTTGTTTAATAATTTTTAATAATTTTTAATAATTTCCTTGTCAATCATTAATATCTCATGTTTATGTACCAACACTATACAAACACCCATACAAGACTTGAGAGTAGTCACTCTGAAATACTTATTCCTTTCTGTGAAGTCAAATAGTGATATTCCAATTGTGTTTTTTCCTTCTCTTCTCCTTATCTTTCTCCTTTTCCTCTTTTTCTTCTTTTAAATAACAAGTTTCTGGATAACTTTGTCCTTCCTTTAACTACACTGTAAAAATCCTATCCTCTGCCAGTGGTCTGCTTGCTTACAGGTGCAAAACTCAGTTCTCAGTGAATGATTGTAGAAACCCATACTTCCTTAAAAGTCTGTCTTTCCAAGGAAATAGATCCCCCAGATAAACATACAAAGACCCCTTTCCTACCTTCTACTTGCCTCAATTAAAAAATAAAAAATGCTTGATGGTTTCAAAAAACAAGATCACTTTCAAGGTAACTTAGTGCTATGTTTTGTGGATACAGCAGGCACATATACAATCTTTGCACATCTGACAACTGTGGAAAAAAATCCTAGTTGTGCAATTTGTCTCATTAGTTTTCTGTACTAACAAGGTTACAATTCACAACATTTGTTCTGTGCCATGTTGGCACTTTACAGGCTCATCTTTAATTCATTCTTCTTTAATGACCTATCCATTTGCTCATAAACCAGACCTCCAGGTCTCCTAACCACTTTATTAGACAAGTTACAGTGTATCCCTCTCTCCCTTCCTTCCTCCCTCC
>VZTL01047252.1:0-15257 GCA_013400535.1 Scopus umbretta
TTTTTTTTTCCCCTTTTTTGTGCCTACAAATCAAAGATGCGGGTTGTTTGCTATGGGACCTTCACATGTATTCAGAGTCTACACCACTTGCAAGCTAAATAGGAGCTGGAGGTGTTTTAAAATTCCTCAGAAACTTAAATCTTAAAAATAAATAGTGGTTCTTGAAGCCTTCCTTGAAGGTCGTCTTGAAAATCTCACCCTTTTAGGAAATGTATTCATATACCTCTGAAGAGATAAATCCATTATACCATAAATGGAGACAGAAATAATATTCTTACTGAACGGTAGGGCTACCATCTGATAATGACTCTAAAACATTATTACACATAGCCATTATTTTCTTAATTCAAAATAAAGTGGGTTTTTTAGGTTTTAAACATATCTAGAGATAGAGAAAATGCTGGCATCTATTGAGAATGTTAATATAGCCATATGACTGAGACAAGTGAAGCACTTGCTATGGTTGGGGAGCTGCCTTAGGTACCTATAATCTACTGGTGATAGCAGCTTTAATTGTGATCAGTGTGTGACTTTTTAATGGATTTTTTTTTTTGGTAAGAAAAATACAGGATGTAGAGATACTGACATACTAGGGCAAGATTTTACTCTTACATGATGTAATAGAGTAGTTACTGACTTCACTGAACCACAGTGGATTTCTGCTGATAGAAATGAGGCATAATTTGAATTGCAGAATAAGGCTGTATGAACTGTCTTCCTTCATGAGTATTTATGTATGAGAAATATCACTTTACATGCAGTTATGGAAAGCCTGCATGCATAATGTGGGATCCCATATGCTTGACAAAAGACAAAGTATAGAGGACAGCCTACTTGTTAGATTTCCTATGAAGGAAGCGGATACCTTGTGGATTTAACATTGAGATCTTCTGTGCACAGCAAAGCTAGCTTGTTATCCTGCTCACTTCTGTGAGGCTGTGAGGTGAGAAGGAAGAAGCAAAAAGGAAAATACTCCCAAGGGGGCCAGGCTCCCAACTGTAAGGGTTGTCTTTATGGGTAAACTAGGACGGACCAGTTTAGAATTCACCTTCCAGAAATCCCAGCCCATCAGCGGAGTGGCTGCTCATGGAAACAGATGGCGAGGCTGCCCTGGAGCCTGCGAGGTGTTTCACACACCGGCTGATGCCTCCCCATGTATCTGCGTGCAGGTGTGGGCGCAAGGCTGTGGCAGCCGCTGGGGAGGGGAGAGGAGGGGAGCTCAGCTCCCAGAGGCAGACGTGTACTTGCCCATGCCCACTTGCAAGGGACAAGCGGGATACTCTGCCTCTCTGTACAGGTTCAACTGGGAAACCAAACATGAGCTGGCTACTAGCTGCCTACAGAGAAACAAATGACTCTTTCAGCAGCTCGGTAAGCATTGCTATAGTTCTTTTCAGACACAGTTGTTCCAACTAAAAAAGGGTTTTCTGCAGAAGGCGTAGCACTAACCACATTTGTCTCGCTGTGCTAAGAGAAACAGCAAAAGCAGAAGGGCTTTGTCTTCACCACAGAAAGTTTGCCAATTGGGCCCCAACACATCACGCTGATGCATGGAAAAATAAATCGCTAACCATGCACATTTACGCAGTACTTCTGCAGGGACTGTACTTGCTTCAGTGAAGCTAAATGCTATGTCACACGCCATCATGTCATTTGCTACACAAGCAGTAGCAGCAGATTCTGCTCATTTGTCTCAGCTGTCCAACTCCCACAGTCCCATGTTCCCCCAGCTACAGCTGAGGTGACACAGCTTGTTAAGTTTCTATCCCCATGTGTTCTTGTAGCATTAAACGAACAATATTTCATTACCTGGACTTTGTTGACAGCTCCAACTTATTACCTGTCATTGTATGCTCTTTTAGAAAGCCTCTTTGGAGCCCATCTCTCAGAAGCTGCCTTGCAGGGAAGGACTTCGGGTGACCGTGGGTTGGCTACTTGTGAGCATATGGAGAGAAGGGGAGATTTAGCACAGCCATCTTCTCTTATTTGAAACACCCTTGGCAGCCAATTTAACTATCCGTGGTGTACCAACAGAGATAGAAGTCATTGCTAGGGAGAAAGGAAAAAGATCTGTAGCTCCTGTTAACAGGGTGGTTAGGAAGAACAGAAGCTACTCTAGGTTATTAAAGAAAATACAACAACCCCATGCAACACTACAGTGGTCACAACCACCCCATGCAATGCTACAGGCTTGAGGAAGAATGGCTGGAAAGCTGCCTGGTGGAAAAGGACCTGGGGGTGCTGGTTGATGGATGGCTGGACATGAGTATGAGCCAGCAGTGTGCCCAGGTAGCCAAGAAGGCCAACAGCATCCTGGCTTGTATCGGGAATAGGGTGGCCAGCAGGACCAGGGAAGTGATCGTGCCCCTGTACTTGGCACTGGTGAAGCCGCAACTCGAATACTGTGTGCAGTTTTGGGCCCCTCACTACAAGAAGGGCATGGAGGTCCTGGAGCGTGTCCAGAGAAGGGCAACGAAGCTGGTGAAGGGCCTGGAGAACAAGCCTTCTGAGGAGTGGCTGAGGGAACTGGGGTTGTTTAGTGTGGAGAAGAGGAGGCTGAGGAGAGACCTTATCGCTCTCTACAACTTCCTGAAAGGAGGTCNTACAACTTCCTGAAAGGAGGTCGTAGCGAGGTGGGTGTTGGTCGTCTTCTCCCAAGTAACTAGCAATACTTTGAGAGGTAATGGCCTCAAGTTGCATCAGGGGAGGTTTATATAGGATATTAGGAAAGAAGTCTTTCAGTAAAGACTGAAAGAGTGGTCAAACACTGGAACCGGCTGCCCAGGGAGGTGGTGGAGTCCCCATCCCTGGAGGTGTTCAAAAAATGTGTAGATGTGGCACTTTGGGACATGGTTTAGTAGTCATGGTGTTGTTGGGTTGATGGTTGGACTAGAAGATCTTTGAGGTCTTTTCCAACCTTAATGATTCTATGATTCTCTAAAAAGATAATCCCTTTTAAAAGAACCAAGTAATCTTCCTGTTGCCTGTTCTGTGTGTGGAGCAGTTCTGAGGAGCTGAGCACGAGTCTGGTGAGGGACCAGGATAAAGAGGTCCTGTCCAGTGTCAGAGCAGTTGTGTCTAAATCCATCCTGGGGTCTCAAACCCCTGCTCAGGGGCTATGTGTGCAGAGGCAATGAGGAGCAACGTTTGGGCAGGAAACAGCTCTGAAGGGGGCTATGCATCATTTATGCTGTAGAAGTACTGAAAAGACTTGATTATTGTAGCTCCTATGTTGTGCTAGGTTCAGAACAAACCATGTAATTAATGACTACCTCAGCTTAAACTTGTCATCTAATTGAAGGATGAGACAAACAGGCAAGGGCTGGGATGAAGGAGGAGAGGTAACAGGCAGATCAACCACAGACAACAGCAGCAGCTGCTTTCAGCTCAATCATTGCAGCTTTACCTGGTGGTGTGAGGGGCTGGTGTTGCATGTTCTATTCCTTGACAAACATGAGCTGAGAACTAATGGTCTTAAATTTCAGGCAGGGAGCTTGTGCTGATTCTAAAACAATGGTGAGCTTAGGCAAATACTGGAATAGGTTTCTTGAGGGTGTGTGGGGGAATTTGCTCAAAGTTAAGGACTGGCTGGGCAAACATTTTATCAACAAAGTTTGAGGTAGAGTTGAATCTGTCCTGGAAGCAGGATCTCTTCAGGGTCTTCAAGCACTCTTCATGCTCTCCTCCTGTCCCCTTTCCTAAGTCTTTTTTCCCCAACCACTTCTACTTGTACAAAAAGACAAAACACAGTCCTGAGAGAGGAAACAGCCTCTCTTTATCTGATCTCACCAGCTTTGAAGTCAGAGTCCTCTGCTAGCTTGATCAGTTCTGGTGAGCTTTATCAGTTGTGACCTGAATCCATCTTTTTTTTTTTTTTTTTAAATTTTGCAGGGCAGTCAAATGTTTGCTTAGCATAAAAAACGTATTTCCAGAGGTTTCAAAAATCCAGATTAGCTGACAGAATAGAAGCAGGATTATGTTATTAGTGTGTTACCTCTTCTTTAAAACCCTTTCACTGAATTTTCCCACTGTTGCCCAATTCCTTCTGTGTATTACCATGACACTTCACCAAGTTGGTAAGCAGAGCAAAGAAAACCAAGATTGCAGAACATGTATTTCACTTCAAGTGCCATATACTTAGTGTGATAGACATTTTGTTTTGCAGTTAGGCAGTATGCTAATGTACTGTAATCTGCAGCAATTTTTGCTCTATTAATAACCTATCAGTAGCCAGCAGTATGTTCTCTATACATTACCACTTCACAAATTAGTGAACTTCCTCTCACGAGTTCATATGAACTGAAACAAATTATAGCAAAAAGGGTGAGAAAGGTTGCTTTTTTAGAAAAGGTGAAATCTGATCCCAAGATCACAAACAATGACTCTTGAAAAGTACAGATGTTGAATATGGCCTGTTTCAAGCTTTGGTACTTTCCATGCAGTCATGCAGAGTGTGCAAACTCCAGTTCCGTTCACTTGCCTAGTGCCAGCAGCAGTCATGTAAATCACAGCCTCAGGTAGCATTGCTTGTCATTCCAGCTGCACTGCAAATCTCATGGCCCTCTGAGCCCACTTGCTATTAAATACCTTGCCCTGGCTTTTATAAATGGCGTGCAGAAAAGAGGCAGAGATTATGATACCTCTGCTGCTGATTGCACTGTCATTGTGGGTTATTAATCTCTGCCTGGCTTTGAGCCTTCCGAATGAGCACTCTGCCATTGCTCTGCACCTGCCACAGCTGTAGCTGCATCGCTGCATCTGCAAGTTCCAGGCCTGGCTTTGTGTCCTGTAGGAGCAGGGGGAATGCATGACTTCTGGCAATCATGAATGTGTCTGTCCACCTGTGGACATTTAGCTGCCTGGTAGTTGTCCAAAGTAACTGGTTTCCACAGAGTGACTTACCATGATGAGCTGTTGTGTTTTTCGGCCAGGGCAATCACCACTGATTTTTGTACTAGGAGAAACTCACACTGGCAATCTGGGACTTGCATGTTGAGGCTGGTGGCTAGTCTAGACACACAGGAAAATCTTTTACTTGAAGTTGTGTGGTTACATCAGCTCTGCCTGAGCTGCTGATGGGCAGCCAGTACCTATGGTCCAAGTGGCCCCTGGGACTCCACTGCTGGGGGACTCCATGGAGTGTGTTACTCCATAATTCGGGAGGCACCCAAGGGTATCTTGTACACCTGACACCACTTCCATTAGCTGATGGTGTCGATTGCTGTCTGTCTGTAGACTGTGCATTGGGCTCTCTGGCCATTGAGATTTTTGCCAATGACACTTCAGAGGTTTTTGCAGAACACATTATCTGATTATTGAAGGAGTGCAGGCTTTCCCTCCGGTCTACATTTTGAGAAAGTCACAGAGGCAAGTTAGTGTGGTTCCCGAAACAGCCCTGCCTACAGGACATTTTGCGAGGTCTTGATGGCCTTGCTGACCCACAAGACATGCCTGTGCTGCAAAATGTGGAAGGATGCTCACAGGATGGTCTTCCTACAGTGGCTGAGCTAGGTATTCACATGTGAAAACACAGATCAGGTTTGGTGCAAATGCATACCCACAGCCCAGCAGAATTGACTACGGGTACAAAGAGTTGATCAAAGGAGGGTAGCTTGTTGGAACAGATTCAGCTGAAAATTTGAGCCAATATCCTTTTTTCATAGCTTTTTCTGTGTTTCATTATTTCTACTTGCTCTTAGTTCTCCTGTATATTTTACTTTTTTATAGCTTTTTTCATGTTTTTAGAGAAACAACTCAATTATTTTCAAGAGTTGAAATAGTATTTGTTCAGTTTCTGCTACTTTTAGCACCAGATTTGTCCTTTCTACGCTCCTGCATAATCTTTTTTTCCTGTAGAGAGACTGCCTGAGTGTTTGAGCCAGGTCCAAATGCAAAATCAATAAAAGCTCATTGCTGTACGTGTCATCGTATTAGAGCTCAGCAACTGAGACTCTGGTGGGAAGGATTTTGCTTCTAGCCCATTATCAGACAGCCACCGTGCTCCTTGGGTTTTGGGCCAGTACCTCACAGCACAAAAGGAAAAGTGATGTTCTGCTGGTGCTAAGCAGCAATGGATTTAATATTGCTTTATAATGTAGATGTTTTGCCATCAAGTCACAATACTAAGCTTTATCCTTTCCTTCTGAAAATCAAACAGATCAGACTTTGGAAATCTTTTCTGCAGGGAGTTTACTCATTGACCATAAGACAGGATATCTAAGCAGATTGTTCATTAATTATTATTGTTAATGCATGTGTATGATGCCTCTTAACAGTTCTCAGTACTGAGTGCTTGGGGTTTGTTGGTTTTTTTTTGCCTTCCAGTTTCTTTCAGAAAAGTAATGTAAAAGAGAGACTTGCTTGTGTTTGGATTTTTTTTTTTCCATTCCTTAATTCTGCATACTTTATTTTTGAGTCATCTATTTCTCCTAAGAGATGAATTTTGAATGTTGTGAACTTTGCAGCTTATTGGGAAATCCTCTGCAGTAGCCAACAGAGTCAGGATTTATTATCTTTCATGCAGTCCTTTCTGGAAGGAGAAAATAAATAGATTTGGTGGGGAGATCGGTTCTGGGCAATGAGAGTAGGAAGCTTAAAAAATTAGAGCAGACATAGAAGTCATTGTAGCATCAAGGCTGTATTTTAGATGAAATAGTTTCTGTCTTTTATTTAATTTCTAATTCCCCAAATGCAAATGGAGTTTTTACATATTCAAGGAGTCTTTTGCATTTGGAGTCTTGAGTTTTGATGTTTGGGGCGTTCTTCCCAAGAAATAGGCCAGAAACACCAGCTTCAAAAGCATACACTGCCTGAGGCATTCCCCATGACCAGCATTTCAGATACCCACTGCCCCAGCTTGAGATCTGAGGGGATAACATGTTGCCTAGAAAATGGTGCATAAAGAATGAATGTCGATTGCACAACAGAAGTTGAATAAATAGGATAGGGGGAGGTGAGGTTTTATGACACCATCTGGTTCTGTGATCTGGAGCTTCAATGTAAAATCATGGCTCAAGCTCTATACTATAGGTTAACAAAAGCCTTTAAATAGGGTAACTAATGAATCAAACGTATCTTCTCTTGTAAGGTTAAGACCCACAAGTTATCGTTTGTAAGAAAGTGGGGGGTGGATTGGTCACTGGAGAGGAAAGACATTAAATTAAATGTGGTGAAGCAGCCACATGGGACCCCTTAATAGTTTCTGAGTATTATTTTTTTTCTTAATGAAATGCAGCTTAATGCAATCCCACCCTCCTGGCCTGACAAACGTCAACTGGCCTTTTGAAGGTTGTCATGTCACTACTGCCTTCTAAATGATTCTGTGCACCCTCTGCTCTCTGATGCTTTCTTGTCACTTACAGCCCCTGGTTTTTGACATAAACAAGGGAGTATGTCAGTGGGAAGCTGGGACTGTCAGGCCTTTCAGTTTTGCTTCTCACCTCGATGCTTTCTTACAACAAAAAATAAGATATATTTAAAGTGGGGGTTGTACAGAGACCCAGTGGTGCATTAAACAGGCAGCAAAAGTGGGGGGAAAAACATCTGTGGAATATGAAATATGAATGGGGATCTGAGCCTCTGGAGGTCATGCTCAAATAGGCAGCATTGTACAACGTGGATCCTGGTGAGCCTCAGCCCTGGGTTCATCTGCTGGTCAGGACTCAGAGAAAGCATTGCTTTTTTGGGAGTAGTGAGTAGAAGTGGGTCAAATGCAAGCCACCTGATTCATTTTAAGAGCCATTTTAGGAAGGCTGAAAGAACTTGGATCTTAAACATGTCTTTTTAGCAAGACCAAAGGCCACAAACCATCCTAATAATTTTTACGAGAGCGTGTTTAAACACAGCCAAAGCAACACTGCTACTGACCATTACTCATCAACAGCAGCACCTCACAGATGTAATGCTATGCTTTCTCCTCTAATAGCTCAGTCCTGGTTTCCATTAATAGTGTATTTCTTTAATCTCCCCCAGAAGAGTTTGTCCTTCACGCTTCCTAGCTTTTTGTGCAAGAACTGTTATTTTTCCTGTTCTGTCTATGATGGGGAAGGAGCGATCCTCCATACCCTCCTCCTCTTCAGGTCTAGAGATAAATTGGACCAGAGACTTCTGCACACAGCTCATCCCAGAACCTGCCCACCATTTGGGGAACACTTAAATGTCAGTTTTAATGTTTGCAGGTCTCACAGCTGTTCAACTGAATGCAAAATATTTTCCTGCAGGTTGGCTCTTTCTGGAGGCAGCCTTCAGTGCTTGTTAACTGTGCACTTGGTGACTGTTCCTCCTGTTGCTTGGGCCAATTGCTAAAAGATCCAAATACATGCACCTCCTCATCTTTTCTTTCTTCACACCAATGAAGCACATGTTCTTATGGAGACTCACCACTATTTCTGGTCTCAAAGGCAGTGTTAGATGGAGCCATTGCTCCGCTTCAGGTGTCTGCACGTAGCTAGCAGGGGAATTACTGGGTTCCTTGGGCCAGAACAATTTGCTGTGTATATCGTACAGTGAGTACCCAGTTTAATAGCTGAACAGGCAAGGAGTGGGGGAGAGGGTGTGTTATTGCCATGGTTTGCCTCTTGTGACTGAGGCATGGAATTTACATGGCTTGTCAACTGTCTGCAGCATTCAGGTGATTGTTGTTTTGGTTTTATTTTAACTTTCTCTATATTTGGTCTTTTTCTTTCACTAAATGATTATTGTTTTGAGGTGAAATACTTTTAGTTCTGGCTGCCAAGTTTTTAGGAATGAAAAGCTTTTGGCTTCCTTTTAGAAGTATTTGGGGAGGAAACTAATACTGTTACTGAGATAGGAACTGGGCTCTATAGAGACACAAGGGAAGCTGGTTGGAATTGAGAAGCAACAGGAAAAGAAGTAGAGGTAACAACATCGTCTGAAAGGTTTCTCATCACATAAATATGTGTGGAAGAAGGTAAAAAATCTGTCACTTCGAACTAAATGTGTCGAAGTGAAATGTAACTGAAGTGTCCCATTCCATCAGTATCCATAGTGCCCCTCATGCATTGTCATCAGGAAATGCTAGATTTCCTGATTTACTATGATGTTGTATTAATTGTGCATATGCAAAATAAATTTATTTACCTAGGCAAGTCCCTTACTCATAATAAGTTAATGCTTATTAATACTGATAAGGATAGTCCAACAAAGTCTGGCGAGTCCTCTAACAGTAAAAGTAGAAAGCACTTACAATCCTATGGAAATAGACTGAGATATAAAACTACTCTCCTACCCTGCTGTGTGGTTCAGCTATGGCCTAGCTTTAATTCTTGAGAGAACTGCTCAAAGCCTTCCCTTCCTTAAGGGCTGTGCTAATCAACATAATCTGCTTTATGCAACAGGACTGGTAGTTGAATTGATGTGTCCATATAAAAGAAAACTCTGATAGTGGAACAGAATTTCGTACCCTACTTGGCATCTCACCAAAGAGGCATGAGACTGGCTGAGCGTGAAATCAGAATTACCTTTATACCCTCTGATGGTGGTTCTCAGGGCCATGGCCATGCAACGGCGGGGCATGATCACAGTTGTGAACTTACTGCTTCTGGAGGCAGAAAAGCTGTCAAATTTGGCACAGTGTCAAAATAAAAATTGTCTGTGGAGACACAGCAAATGCTGTAGTCCAGCAGAATTCCTCTGAATACTCATCAGAAAGTTAAATGCCACTTGTTGAAAGGACTTGGCATCTACTGCAGTGAAAAAACGTGTATCGGTAACTGAGCAGTTGCACAGTCCAGTGCACATATGTAGCAAATCAGGTTTTCATATGTGGTAGGATCGACACGCTGGGTGCCTGCACCTGGGAACCCAACAAAGAAGAGGGGAATTGGTTCAGAGCTTTTTGTAAAGGTGGCTCCCAATGGGCAGTTCTCTCTTGTGCTGCTGCTAATATGGCTTTTGTCTCTTTTCCCACATGCAAGAGTCCTTGGAACAGCTGCAGAATGTGGATTTCCATATCCCACCAGCACACTCAGCAGCATCCTGGGAAGATCCATCTCCATATTTCTCCTTAGGGAAAGTTGTTTATTTGATTGCATTGCTATCCCACCGAGAGCTGGCTCTTGTTAGGGACAGTTAATAATAGTCAGTAATAGTTAATAATAAATAGGTGTCTCTAGAGAGGCCTTTAAAGCTTCGGACCCTCTGTTTGGTCCTGTTTTGGTAACATTAAGGTGAAAGGCCAGGGAATTCATCCATTTACTCATCCTCCCTTAGGAGAGAGAATATATCATGTAATTAAATAACTGTCCCCACAAAGTTTTCAGGGATAACAAGCAGTGCTTAAAGCAGACACTTCAATAAAAATTAACAGTCTACCTGCTGCACTCATATTATAATTTGCTTAAGGCAGGTAAAAGTACTTGAGGTTAAGGTGAGGGAATGATACTATAATTCTGGCCTCTTTTCTTTCTTAGTATAGGTGGAACTTATAGGCCCAAGTGTGGTCATAACTGGGTATGTGTGCAAACCCCATCTTGAACCTTTGAGCTTGTTTTAAAGCTAATCCATTTGTGCTTAATTTACAAACAGCTGGTTGATTTAAAGGGATTTTCATACTGAAGTAAACAAGAAGAACATTTACACAGTGAGTAAACTATCCTGCCATAAATTCTCTTTGCAATTGTTGTAGCTATTTGTTTGTATTAGATCTTAACTTCCTCAGTGCAAAGCTAATCCTTCTTGATCCTATAGTGAAGTCATGATCCTGTGTTTGATGTCACCATCTGTTGCCATAGAAGCAACTGTGATGTTGCAAATGAAACTTTATGACTTCATGGCAAGATAAAAAAGCACATCTTCAGCTGTTTGCAAAAGTAGTTAGGAATATTTCCATCAATATATGAAAAATATGCCAGTTTAGGTTTTATCTAAATACACTTCTTGGAAAGTTTATGAACAGGGAGGGGTTGGAATAGCGTGCTGTATGAAAGGGGAAAAAAGAACCCCAAGGCTTGTATCAAATTTGAGCTTTAAAAAAAAATTTTTTTCATAACAAAAATCCCCTGGCAAGTAATTCCCTTGGCAGGAGCCCCGCCTGTTAAAATGTTAGTATGGTTACAAACAGGGTCAAAATAGCAACAGTTTAAAACTCAGGCACTGTACAGATATCTCTTCTTCTGACTGTAGAGAAAAGTTCTCATGATCTCACCTGGCAGTGTGCAACAGCTGTTGATAATGACGATTTAAGTCATTGTCACATTAATATCCAGTCAAGGATTACAAAAGCTTGAACTAGAATGTGATGTTATGTTTTTTTCCTGAAGCATTTAAATCATGTAGGAAATTAAGTCTTGATCACACTTTTAGGTGTCTGACCCACTTGGAGAAAAATCTTCCTTTTCATAAATTAAAGAATGTTTTTTTGCCTAAATGGCAGAGGAAGGAAAGGCATAAGTAAGTTCAGTGGTGCAGGAGGAGAGCCACAGTGATACAGGTGCATCTGCACAAGCGAGCAGACAAGGTCTGTGCATTCCTGGTAGCCCTCGCTCAACTCTTCTGCCACCGGGAAGAGGCTGCAGAAGAATGTGAAGTAAGATGCAGAAGTTTTGGGATTTTTATCCCTTTTTACTGTACAAGTAATTACTGTACAAGTATGTATATTTTTTTTTTTTCTCTGCTAGCAGGGAAAAGAGCTGTGGAATCCTAAATCAGGAACTTATTTATTTTTAATTGGCACTTTCTCTTTTCTGCCATCAATCACTTCCTTAAGATTTCCTAGCTATTTCCTTCTTAAAAATGGATATCAAGTTTCAGTATCTTCTAACTCTGTATCTTCAAGTGACGAAGACTAAATCACCTTACCAGAGCAATCTGGGGTAATATACTGATGTCAAAAATAACTTGGCAGACTATTGATGACACAGTGCAAACTCATGGGGAAGGTGAAAGTTCCCCAGTGAAATTCAAGGAGTGTTCTGTACCTATGTGAACCTGTTGGAGAAGCACAGGCTTGATTCTGCTCGCCTGTCCTTAAACAGATATGCTAGACTTGTCAAATACTCCATGTGCTCATCTTCACCCGCTTGCCCTTGTCTGTATTATGAGCCACCATCCAGTGGCTCAATACGGATGGTTTCCAGACATTGTTAAAGTTAAAAAGTGGCAGTCTGTAGTGCTTATGGTGAGAACACAGAATCTAATATGTGGCGGTTGTTTGCTTTTCTGTTGAAGACTGAGCATCTTGGGGAAGAACAAGGTTGTATTATCCATCCTGTTCAACTGCTGCAGGGTGGTTCTGGCTGGTGTATTTGTGGTTAAATTGTTTAGATCACTGAGTTCACTTCTCTGACAAGCATGCGGCTTTGGTAAGTGAGTTAAAAGATTACTTGAATAATTTCTTTAAGGGAAGGCACTAATTCTGGATTCTCCTGGCATGTCTCTTCCCATCTCTGAATATCTCCAAGGGAAATGAAAGTGAAAACTAACATCCAGGGACCCCCAGCAGAATTAGGTTCACTTTAAACATGACACATGCTCTATATCCCTGGGGCAGGCACTTAATTTTGTAGTGTTTCAGACTTTTATGACATGATGATTGATTTTTGTAGAGGTGGAGTTGGCTTAGTCATTAGTTAAAAAGCCTGATAAAGCTGCACAAAGATATTAAGTTGTTATCAATCATCAGTGTCTTTTTGTTCTCCCCCAACCTTTACCCCACATTTCAAAGGGGAAGAGAGAGACAGGCAGGAGGCTGTCTCACTTTCAGTCTGTCAGGGTTTTATTAGATCCTGGCTTTCTTGTCAGGCCTGCTGCTGAAACCCAGATCTGCACCGAATGATTAATGGGGAGCAGCATGCTCCAGCTGATGGGCTCACGCCTGGCTCGCACTCTCCGGCCGGCAGCCTGAGCCACGCAGCCCGGCCAGCCAGTCCTGCTCTTGAGCTTAAAACCCTGCCTTGCCCGCACTGCCTGCCCGGCCTGCCCTGCTCCCTCGCTGCAGCCACCTTTGCAGATGTGCAGTAGCCTCCAGTTGAAAACCGTGGAAGAGTTCCAGCGTATTAGTTTCCTTTTCTCCCTTTTTCTGTTCCTCTCCCTCTGGTAGGGTTTAATTGGTTCTTGGAAATCTCTTCAGCATATGAATGGCAGCTCAAATCCTCCTGTGAATTGAGAAGCTGCCCAATGCACACACAGTTAGTTCTTGCCTTGATTGCATGTGATTCTCCCAATTTTTTTTAATTATGTACTTTCTCTGAATCACAGAGGTATTTTTGCTGGTTTCTAGTGCTGTATTTCGTTTGTCATTTCTATCATCAGTGTCCGAGAGGTTGGCTTTTTCATTCTGAATGTCCTTTTTATCACTGCCATTTGCACTTAGAGACTATGGGAAATGCTCTCATAACAAGCTTCTTGTTTGATTGTGGTTGGGAGTATTGTTCAGGTTATTGTAGGAAGAATAGAAGTATGTTTTGTGGATAGGATTTTCCAGCCAGAATAAGCATGTATCCTTATGACGTGGCTAATCAAGCGATAGTGCAAGGTATGGGTGGATAATAACTTATGGAAGGTGATCATCAGGTCACACAGCTGAGAACAGTAAAACTGTGCTTCATCTTTCCTACATGTACTAAAAAAAAAAAAGAAAAGAAGATTCCTGTTTTTTCAGCCAGCCAACCAAAGCTGCTAAGTGCTTCAGACAGCTTACTGTAGCAATAGTATTGTAATGGACTTAATGGGGGGAAGAGGGGATATGTGTATTTTTATTTTTCTCTAGGCTTATGTTTTTATTTTACTTTTTGCGATGTAAAAGCATTTTTCTCATTCTGAAATTAAGACCCTTTCTGTATCCAAGTGCAACAGAACAGATCTATAAATGTGTTGAAAGGACCTGTCATACTTACATTTTTCCTTCTAGAGGCCTTTTGCTACAGGAACTCCACTGACGGGTTCTTGAGTGGTACACAGATAACATACTAAAAGCCAATTTAAATCTGTTTTGACTAAGTTCTGTCTTTTTTTTAATGATGTCAGATGAAAAATGTCCACCTAGCACCCTGTATCCAACAGCAACTAGACTGAAAGCCTGGAAGATAGCACCAGAACAGGGCAAGAATATAATTATAATTATCTTAGTGGTGTTCCAACCTCAAAGATGTCCCTAAGTCAGAGGTGACATCTTCAGATATTACCTCCCATTAATTTTTCCAATTTCTTTTCGAACCTGTACAGCTCTTAGCATTTACATCATTCTGTGAAGATGAGTTTTACAGTCTAACTAGATGTTGTATGAAGAACCACTTCCTCTTCTGCTTGTGAATTTGCCACCTGCAAGTTTCATTTGATGCCCCCAGTTCCTTTTCTAGAAGGAACAGTGGACAGCTAATCTCCAGGCTGCTTCTCTGTGTCAGTTGACATTCAGTAGCCTTTGTCCATGTGCCTACTTAGTCATCCCTCTCTCAGGCTGAAAGTATTTTCTAGTTCAGTTGCATCCTTTTTCATATAGTAAGAAAACATGATCTTATTCTGTATAGAAATCCATCATAGTTGCTATTCCATGTTTGCTTTTCTATTCTCAATTCCTGTCACTCTCTTTGCTTTGTTTGACAGTTCGGGAGCGCCGAGCTGGCATTTTTATTCAGCAGTCTCATTAAGTCCCAAGGTTGGGTTCTGAAATGACCAATTTGTAGTCCATCACTGCATACATAAAGTTAGGATTATATTCTCCTATGTGCATGATTTAACATTTTTCTACCTGAGTTTCATCTGCCCTTTTATTCCTCACACACTTAGTGAGGTCTTTCTTCAACTCTTCTAAATTCTCCGTCTTTCCTGTCTTGATATACTGGTACCTGCAAACTTTATGTCATTAGTCAACCTATTTTCATGTCATCTGGGAATGTGTTGCCCAGGGGAGACCCCAGACAGATCCTTGTGCAGTTTTCTGTGTGCCTTTGTGCTCTTAAGAAAAATGACTATTCTTATCTTTTGTTACCTGTGTTTAAAGCAGTTACCCCTCCTCCCCTGCACGCATGGAAGCTTCTTTTTTTTGAGGCAGATTTTCTTCTGAATCTGCATTTTCCACTTTGAAAACACCAAGGTGCCCAAAGATACAGGTGAGAGAGACTCTACAAATTCATGGAATGGTTTAAGTTGGAAGGGACCTTAAAGATCATCTAGTTCCAACCCCACTGCCATGGGCAGGGACACCTTCCACTAGACCAGGTTGCTTAAAGCCCCATCCAACCTAGCCTTGAACACATCCAGGGAGAGGGCATCCACAGGTTATCTGGGCAACCTGTTCCAGT
>VZTL01047253.1:0-11847 GCA_013400535.1 Scopus umbretta
AAAAAAAAAAAAATCAGCCTATTCTTAGAGTTCAGTCTGCACTCACACTCCTCTCCCTCGATGCTCTTAACTAATCTTCCTTCTGCCTGGCTCCCGCCTTCTCTTTCTCCTCTGTGCTGTTTTCAGGTAACTCCCAGCTCTTGCTCTTCCACACTTTGTTTATCCATCTCTCCATTCCCTGGCTCGTGCCTTCTTGCACTCTTCATGCTCTATTTTCATCTCCTAGTTTCCTTTCCTTCATCCACACATCTACCCTCTTATTTTTTCTTAATTATTTCCCCTGGCATTTTATCTTTATCTCTATTATGCTTATTAATCTCCTTGCCTAATATATCGTATCCTTTCCCATAGCCTAGCAGAATCGCATTACGTATAATCTTTTTTTTTCCTAGTCATGAAGAACTGCTTCCACAATTGATTTCTGTCCACGATTTCCTAGCTGTCCTAGGAGAAGTCCTAGCACTAGTCAGCAATAGGTGTCTCCCTGGCATCTACTGCCTTCATCTCCTCCTTCTGCCTCTCGCTTTCTGCTCCCTCCCATGCTCTGCCGGTTACAGGCCTCCTCCCAAACTCTTTCATCTTTGTGACCCATCCTCCTTTTCTCACTACCTCAGCAGCAACAGAAGAAAGGGAGATGATGCATGTATGAGGGGTACCCAGATGTCACAGACAGTAATCTCTTAGGAACGTGGGAGGAGAAATTGCAGAGAAACGCTGCCTGGTCCCCGCTGCCTCAGGCAAAGAGCATACTCGGTTGCTCTGCAAAAAAGCTGCACATGGTGCCTGCACGCCAGCCAGCCACTGAACGCAGAACGGGCTCCGTCAGCACAGGCTGGTCTTTGGAAAATGTAGCTGCCAAAAGCTAACAATTCTTAACCGATCACGTGCAAACGGAGATTCTCTGGAGTCTTATAACTTTGTTAATTTGGATGCACATCTGTGAAACCACAGCAATCAGGCTGCCAAATTCCAAGTTGCTGCTCAAAAGGTACATGGATGAAATTAGACCAGTGATGGTGTTCCATTTCAAATTCCTTCTGTAGAGACCTAGGGATACCAACACTTCAGAATGAAGCAAGCGGATTATTATTTTTTAATATGGGCAAAATATTTTTTTAACCTTGTTCTTGAAAATCACTACAGTGGTTTAGCTGGAAACTGCCAAAAATTAAACCTGGGGCAGATGCTTGGCTTGGAAAATACCAGCCCAAACGGTTACAAGCAACTGAAAACAAGATGGTATTATGAAGCACCGGACATGATTAAGCAGAGCAGTTCCATGACTTTGGCCTAAATGTGGAAGATTCTTAAGTGACCTGTAACATTTTTTTTTTAGTAACAACTTTGTTGAAATAAGCAAAATTCAGTTTTTCACATTTTTGCGTGAAGACGCTTCCTCTGAAAACAAAGATAAGATCCAGAGTGCTCTGGCATGAAGAGGGAGAGGAAGGCATGTCAGGATTGAGACTGGGAGCACTGGGACTAAGGGCAACAAAACCAACTTGAAAGATCTACAGAAGTGCAGAAATAAATGATCAAAAAGTACTCTGTGGAGATGAAATGCTATGGAGACAGCAGAGGGAAGGGGAGGAAAGGAATTGCTTCTGGTGGGAGAACATCAAAGCAACAGTGAGGGAAGTCCAAATATTTTGTTAGCTCTGGGGTTCTTAAATACGTTGGCTCTGCTCCTCATGTGCCGATGGATTAAACCTGCAGAGTAAAGCAGGTACCCTCGTCCCCATGGTCTCATTGGTGCAGCTTAGCATTACAACCTAATTGAAAGAATAACCTGATGGCCTCTAAAGGTGCTCCACATCTCCCATAGTTGACTGTTTGCCTTCATATACCCAACTGAAACCTAAGGCAGTTCAGGAGCTGCTCTAGATGTTGAAACCTCCCTTTTGTGGCAATGGTGATGTATGTCAGAGCAGCAGGTTGGACAGCTGAGGGTATTACCTCTTTCAGTCACCTGACTCAAATGCTCCGCTGCCTCCCTGCTAGAGATTACAAGTGTAGGTTCATGGCAAGGGTTGCAGCAATTACTACTGAATGCTATTTTGCATTTAAAATTGTCATTCCATTTCTCTGCTATGGATGAAAGTGAGTCACAGAAGTCCTTTCTAACACACAGTGAACTGCCTGTTAATTTGCAAGTGCTTTCATTATTTTTTTACAGTAAAATCAATATTTTAAAATTCTTTTAGCAGATCTAAGGGATGGGCTGTCATTTGGCTGCACGTTTGCCTAAAAGACATGTTCTAGCTTGAAAAGAAAATAATTCAGGAAGTCCTGTGGCCTTTGTTTTGCAGGAAGTCAGATGAGGTGAAAATGGTGGTCCCTCTGGCCATTTCATTTCTATCAGTCTCTGTTTGTCTAGGATTTTAACAGCAAAATTACACTAATTCTGTAAACTTTCTGTGTAGTTAAAATATTCTGAAATATCTTGCATAGATGAGGTTTGAAGATGTTTGGTTACATTTAAGCAAAATGTTTTATGTCAATGATCATGATTATATAAGTCATAGTGAGAAATGCTGACCTGTGATAACACTGTATGGCGAATAGTAGAAAATTAAAACTTCTCTAATTTAATTAAAAAAAAAATCTGGCTTAATAAACACAAATTAGAAAATTCATGCTAGGTGCTGTTGTTTGGCATAAAGAGTTTTTTTTGCTTTTCTTAAAAGCGCATGTGTTTAGCATGGTTTTTTTTCAGGTTTAATATTAAGCCCGAGTTGGCAATGCTTAGTTCTGGGACCATCGCAACATTTACATAACGTACCTTACTCTTAATGATACTTTATGCTCAGCGCCTTCTTCCATTTGATACAGTTTCACCTCTTTTTTTAGCAGGAAAAATTAAGTTTAAGGATAGCAGAAAAATTGGCCCAACAACATGATCTAACGAACCACAAAGTGGCCTTCAAAGAGAAAAAGTAGCAGGAAGTTCTTTCATACCAGGTATTAAAAATAGACTGCACCAAGTCCTGGAATGCACACAGCAGTTATGTAACGATTTTTCAGTGACATGCATTAGGAAATATTCTCAGTCAACGTTTTTCCTTCCTAACACCCAGTTCACTTCTCTGTAGTTTGAAAATTCTTCATATGGATGCTTCTAAGAAGTCTAAAATTATAACGTTCATTTGAATAACCTATCAATTAGCAAGCCACATAATGACACCATCTAATGGTACAATTGAAGTATTTGAATTTAATATACCATTTTCATAATGGCACAATATGAAACACAAGATGGAATCCATTTTTTTCCCCACAAGTTAGACTTGATTTATTTCTGACAATGTAATAATTTTGCACGGAGGCACCAAATGAGAGAAATCAGTTTGGGTACATACCCTAAATAGTGAGAATACTAGCTATCTTGGAGCACTGAGAAGCCTTTCAAATGTTTCAGTAAGGCTTACCTGTTATTAGGTGCCTTTTATAAATGAGAGGCATCTGTGGAGGACTGAGAGGAGCCAGAAGAACTATGTCTAGCCTCTACCATACTGAGGAAACTCAATGGTAAATTATTTTGAAGAACGTCTTCCTCAGTCTTTTCCCCAGAGACTGAGGAGCTTTCCCACAGGTCTAGCCTCTGGATCTTTGCAGTATAATTTGAGAAGGTAGTAAGGTAGACAGAAAAGAGTTAAAGCCTCACTTCTGGATTTTCACAGTCCTATTGTTTTCTTGGATTACTTAATGTTCAGAACAAATCTGCAACATCCTTTGCCTATAGCAAGAACATCATACAAGGAGGGCAACATTACTTTCTGGTCTGCCCAAAAGCTCGTCTATCTTTTCTAACTTGTCTATCAAAAGACACAAGCCCTACACAACCTTTAGACTTCCCTGGCCAACATGAACTTATCACTAACATTATTAATTTCAATCTATCCTTCAAAGACAGCAAAATTCCCTAATGTGAAGGCTCACACATCTCTCCCACCATGGTTAATTCCCAATAAGCAACCTACAATCCTAGGTTGCCACGTATCAAGATGAACCCAGAAGCACAGTTACAGTTTTCATCACCCACTCATGTCAGTGACAGACAGTGATAGGAAGTATTATGGTGGATGAAATTCCGTGTGTATTTTGGCTCCTACTGATAAATTTTTCCAAATTCATGTAATGGAAATGAAATACCAGGAGATCCTAAATGGTCAGATATAACCATGGTAGAGCAATATGAGTCTTTTTGTAAGATGAGTAGAACTCCACTCTTAGTGCTGGGTCTTTAAAATATTTTCAAAGCTAAAAATGCAGGAACTTTACTTGCCCCACACTGTTCTCTTTGAGAACATAGAAAAATCTGATCCAGGCACAATGTGATAAAACATCTGATTAATGTGATAAAACATCTGATTAATTTTCTCTCTTACTGCCCTGCAGAATGACAGAATTAAAAAAATCCATATTGGATGTGAAAGAAAGGTAACCCATTCAAAGTATTTCCTTTTGGAAAGATACATAAATAATAAGAGCAGGAGAACAAGTTAGCCTCTTGTAGAGAACCTGTTTGTTTGATAAAATATTAGGAAACATCTTAATTGGCAGTCTGAAAGAAAATTAAATAGGACAGACTGAATCCATGTCAAAAATCTATATCGGAAGAAGTAAGGAAGTGAGCATCAGAGTTGAGATAGAAGTTCTGCTTTTCAAAATGATGAACATATTTTTTTAAGATCAAGGTGTCTTTAAGGCTTCCAGATGCTCTTATACAAATATATTTCTGGGAATCCAATGCCTAAAAAGTAATTTGTGAATAAGTCAATACTTATTTTTCTACACTGATACATATGCAAAGCTTGAGTTGTTTATGAGGGGAGGAACGCTGTTTCATGCATAGTATTCAGTAGAGCTCCAAATTCCAGGAAGGCGCTCTCATCATTCAGCCTGATTCGTTTACATGAACTGAAGCAAAAAACATTCTGTATTTTCTTCCATATTTTATGACTATTGTCATATAAGGAAAAATTCCTTAAATCTGACTCGGTCCATTTTGATGAAAGGACATTTTAGAGCAAATAGAGAAATACAGACTCTTGTTACTTCTAACTTTTCTGTAAGCTACGCTTCACTCAGTCATTTATGAATATTTCTGAGGTTTATTGGCTATATTCACTTACTTGTAAAATGAGATTTGCTGTCACTGATTTTGATATTCAAGGTCAACATTTCAAATGTCATTGTAAATGAAAGCTTCTATTTTGGCTGAATTTAAAACCTCAAGTCTTTTCTGTCCCTAAACAAACACGGGAAACCTTATTTGCACATTCAGAGAAAAAGTATTTCCTTTTTCCAAAATTTACTGTTATTTTGCTTGCAATTTTCCTTTTGTTCACATACCTTTATTCTCTTCATTAAAGTTGCTGATGTGCCTAATTACCATGTCCTACTAACATATTCATAAATGGGGCAAATTTGATATCACCTATGAAAACCCAAGCAAAGCTCTGCCACACCACATTTTCATCCACTTTTCAGAAAGGCAGATTATCCCATAGCACTTATCCTGTAGCACTTATATATACTATACTTCCGTGGTGGGAAGAAATTCTGAATTTTACGCTGTTTGCTGGCTACATACAACAGAAGAATAGACAATACCATCCAAGCTTGGGACAATTAACAGGATGTCTTTAGAATATTTTTATTATGTTAATCTTTTATTTTGCTTGAGCCAGCATTCCCCTTGAGAGGAAGAGAAATGATGCTGAGACAACTTACTATTGCAAATTAATTGTATGGGCTATTTCCCAAGCATTTAATTTGTCCACAGCAACCTGCTTAACTCAGACAAGTTGTCAGAAAGTGACATAAAAGAAAGACAAAGCTCTTTAGAGGTGACCTGTAATTTTAAAGGGATAAAGGGAAATGGCTGGTATTATTGCTTTTGTCCAAGTCAAGCTTCTCCTAAACAGGGCAAGGGAGAATCAAGTGATTTAGCCTCAACAAAAGTCACCCTACTTGAGATCTTTTGGAAGTGTTGACTGAAGAGGAACTGTGGACTGGAACAGAAGACTAGAAAATAGTATGCAAGAGCATATGAAACTGAAAGAGAAAAGCATAAAGAGAATAAACATTTTGTACTTTTCATAACAGGTAAGTCCTAAATTTGGAATATAAGTTTGGGATAGGAATTGGGATAGATGCACCTGCTTAAAACTGAGCCACCTACTTGCAAGGCAGCTGTGTCTACTTGCACGAGGACAGATAAGTCTGTTGCAAAAAGGGCCAAGGTCACTCTTGCATCCAAGTCAGTGGGTCTGCATTTAATCTTTTACAGTGTTCGTGTGGTGGGTTTGTGGTTTTTTGTGTTTTTTTTTTTTTTTTTTTTTTAGCTCTGGCATTCTAGGAAGTATTTCCATGTGTGTACCCCTTGTCTGAGTCCACTCTTGGCATGTGAACCTCCGTGATTAAGCAATTCTGGATCCTTAACCCATTGCCTCCAACTTCCTCAGCCTGCTGCCTCAGTTCTTCTCTCAGAGCTTTATGGATTTCAGCTTTTCAAAGTCCAGTTTGATTCAGTCTGTCAACACAGGAACGTACATTCAGCATAAAATATTTTTGGGACCACAAAGGTACAATTTTATAGTTAAATACATCACATTTTTGTGGGACGGCTTAAAGGCAGTGGATAACAGAGACAAATTAGGATTTGACATTTTATCAGACTCTCAAGGAATCTCTCCCTGAGTAAACTCCATTTCACTGGGAATATTTATTGTTCAGGAAGCAACACTTAAAATTTTCCTTTCCATGAAAGAATTCTGCAGAATCGTATAGAAGAAGGTGGCATATCACCCTAAAGAAGACTTCCACTAGTGTGATTACTACCTGTAACGATGTGTCCTTCTTCCACGAAGAACACAGGCATAAGCAAATACTTGTAAAAGGGAATTACTCTTTGAGAACAGGACATAGACATTTTAGTTATAGGGCACAAAAGACTAATAGACATGAATACAAACTTGGAATGGATAAAATACTTATCCTGCTATATTTAAAATACTTATCCTGGTATATTTTGAAGATAATCGGTTCCCATTTTGTTAGCATGCCCTAGAGATGACTAATTTTCAGAGAATTACCTTTCACAATTTTAGTTTCCAGAGAAATAGGACTCCCAGAAGTTCAGAGATTCCTTTTACTAAACTGACCTTGAAGAAAAGATGTTTCATTCTGTGCCTAGTCTCTTCCTTTCCTGCCTCCCCTTATCGCTTTTGAGAAGCCAGTACCATGAGTGACATTCACTCTGCAGGCTCGGTGCTCCCTGCCAGCTTGCCTGCCCTGCAGACGATGGGCAGGAGGAAACCTCCTTGCGGGGACTGGGTACAAACTTGTTCTAAATGTTACTCAAAAATCCTAATCTAAATCTTGATACCAGATATCCATTCATTTATTAAGAGCAAATACAGCAGACAACTAATGCTGCACTTTTTCTATTATTCAAACCTGCTGCTAACAATGAAGAAGATGATGTCATTCCCTGGATGTGACAAAGGACTAATATTATATGCAGTAAAAACAATGAGTCAACAGTTTCTATGCCCTTGAGGTCAAAGCATTCAGCAGTTTCGAAAATAGACTGTTCTTTTTGTGCACAGAGCCTGTAGTTGTGTATCAATACAAAATATGTAAAATCAAGATGTAATTTTAAAAAAAACCAAACATTTTTTTGAGTTTCAGAGTGTTTTAAACTCAAGCTAAAAGTCCAATTGAAATATCTTGTAAACTGACACAAATTTTCCCCAGATATGTCAAGTATAACATTGCAAAACACTTCTTTTTTTTTTTTTTTCAAAAATACATTATCTATGTTATCATTTGTACAATCTTGAGAGGCACTTGGCAATCATAATTCCCAGTAACTTTAGTAAGAACACTGTGTGAGCATTAATGTGGCAACTAAATAATATGAAATGTTCTGGAGATATTTTGTAATGGTCTGAAAGATAAGAAAGACCTTTTGCATGGAAATATGTTTTGAGAGACAATAGAAAGCAAGGAGTCTCACAACCAGTCTCCCAAATTTTCTGGAATATATGACGTATTGACCAAATCCTGGCCACCTTTAACAACAGCTGCATCTAGCTCAGGCTAGTGCATGAAATGCCTAGCTTTGATACAGACCCTTTTCTTCAGTAAATCTAAAATCATTATGGAGAAATATTATCCTCTTCATACAGACAGTGAAGCACAGAGAAGTGGCAGCTCAAGGTCATTTAAAAATCAGGAGAGTTTGGAAAAGAACCCAGATTTCTCAATCCCCGTCCAACACTCTGCCCACTGGGCTTCATTGGCTCGCTGAGAATCTGCTCAATACAGCTCCTTTTTGAAACTAGATATAATTGAACAACTTTGAGATGTTTCCAGTTCATCATATTGTTGTCTATAATAATTTTATTTTGTGGAAAAGTAGACTTGCCTAATTAGATCAGCTGACACACAATCAAGTGCAAAGGAATCCCAGGCCAGCTGCAGTCTCCGTTCTTGTTGTCTCTGCAGACCAAATTCAGAGACAGGAGAGCAAACTGGATTATATCTAGATGGGCTTCTGTGTAGGAAGAAATATCATTTTGTCCACATTGATGCTAGCTGACAGTGTTTTGGATTAAAATGAGCCCTAGTGTGGAATAAATAATATTCAGCATCCTGACAATTAATTGAAATTAAACCTTAGACTTTGAATCCCAAGGAATTTCTTCTGGCATGCCGACAAAGTGCTGGACAAAGTTTTCTCAGTTTATGCTGACCACTTTATCGTGTCACCTAGAATAACTGCAAATGGGTTCAGACATAACTTGTATAGTAGATCCCAGGCCCAAGTGATTACTTACCCAAAACATGGAAGGGCGCATCTGGCAGGCTAGCTGGTCGGCATCCTGACAGTTTATTAAAGAAGCAAATGCAAGAGACGTGGCTCAATCTGATCTTTAAACTCTGTGTCTTCTAATGCTTAAGAAACTCTTATCTTTCAGATATTTAAACCAAATACTTAAACCCTAAAGATATCTCAGGTGTTTTGGAGTTATGTCATACTGCTCAAGCAAGATGAGGAACCTTCTGAGTTATGCAACAGTCACAAGGGCTCCGGAGCTCCACACAGTTCCTCGCAAGCGACAGAACTCAGGGGATTTTAATGATGAGGACTCATTGGAGCACTTCAGTGGAAACATACCTATTTCCATTAAAAAGTCAGTGACATGTTGATCTTGTAAACTCAAACAAAATCAGACAGATTTGAGACAAGGCAAAATGAAGAGACTAAAGTAACTTACAGAATTTCCTCTGGATATCTTGAACTAATTACAAATCGTATGGCATGCAGAGTCCAGCATTTTAATTTCCATTGCAATTTATCCTCCATAGTCAACATTAAGGAAGGACACAATGATTTTGATGTCATGTAAAAGAGTGATGAAATATATTTCTCATGTGAAATAGACAGACTTTAGAATGTCTTTTTGAAGTCATGAGATATTTTTGCAGGCAACATCTCCTAGTGCTTAATGAAAGCCAACATCTGAATGTACTGCAAAAAGATTCACACACGCTGCAGCTGTGTTAGGTGTGCTGTTCAACAGAATACATATATTTGTTCCTTTCCCATGACTCACACAAATACAAATATATATAATTATATTAAAGGTAAAGTTATTATCGGTCTATTTAATACGTAGACTTACAAAGAAAAAATAAACATAGGGGCTCATACCCTAGTGTGTTCCAAGAAGGGATCTTTACCTGACCTTTGCTTTTGAAGCCCTGATCCCAGCAACAAACTTCGAAAACGTGCATAACATTAAGTACTCTAAGTACTATTGAAGCTGGTCCTTTGTTAAACAGGATATTCCAAGTTTAAACTAGGGACAGATATTCCTATTCAGGAAGATACTGAAGATCATATTTAAAAATTAAACATATCTTCATATTACCTTGTAAATCAAAGCTTAGCTAAGCAGGTGATGTTTCCAAAAGAATATTACAATGAGCACACCCCCTGAAAAAGCAAAGGCATACTAATATTAACTTAGAGGCATCAGCCACCTTATTATTTCAGAATTCTCCTAATATGAGATCTGACAAAACTAAAGGTCTGTTCGGTGTTAGTTTGAGTGTCAGCACAAAAATTTCAGACCAGCAGCATTTATAAATTCATAAAGACAAATGTATTCTTAAATAATATAGATAGAAAATAATAAAAAACTTTTCATGAAATCATGAAGCAAATCGTCAGGCTTTGGGCTATTTTGTATATATGTTTAACACATCACCGTTAGATCTGTCAGTAGGTCAATCCTTTATTACATGTTGCAGAGTCTGTTTAGAACCTCATTCATAACTATCACCTCAACAAATCAATTTACACAGTATGGCACGATATTACTGATCTGCAACAGTATTACAAGCTCCAGGATTATGAACAGGGAAACTATCAAATAGCATCAACTCTTAATTCTGATTTCACCCCACAACACAATTGACATCATGCTGCAGTATGCACATAGAATTAGCTATAGCCCAGGGTTTATATTTTTTGGATGTATTAATTTGTTTCACAGTTCTACTGTTACTTTTCTCATGTATTAATACAGGCAAGAATGTTTCATAATATTAAAAAAAAAATGTTTAGCTGGAAGTCTTTTGAGAGAACATCATATGCTTTCCTCTAATTATTCCATGAAGTTAAATCTTTGTCTTATTTTCTTTTCCCCGTAATTTTCTATTGTTGGGAGGAACAAAAGGGAAACTTTATACTAATTTTAATCTATTTTCCCTGATGAAACAAAGTAAGAAATAGGCATAGCATGCATAATATGTTAACTATGTTTTGTCAATTAGTGTTGTCTGTGGGGAGAAGGTTGGCCTACAAAATCTGATGGATATTCCCTCCCTCTTCTGGACAGATCCATACCCCCTTCCAGGAGGGAACCTGGGAGACCCCTGACTTGATCAGTAATTTTCCTGAGTGCATAGATAGGTCTGAAGCCTACACTGTTAAAGAGAAATGGTGAGAGAGGCTCCGAGGAGGCCCTCAGTGTATGCTATCTCCAGCTGCAGAGCTGAGGATGAAGCCAAATCCTGCATCCCAGGAGCAGCAGCAGGAATGGGTGCCTCTTTTTCAAGCCAAGGTTGGAACCAACCTGTTCCTGAATTGCAAGACAGGGTTGGAGATGTTGGATGGAGAACAGGCCTGTTCCTCAATCCCAATATTAGACAAGCAGGCATAGAGGGACTTCAGGTAAATGGGTATGGTGGGTAGGCTTTCTTATTGAGCTGAAGAAATACAGCAAGATTTTAGATAGGATAATTTTCTTGCAGAATACATTATCTACCCTATCAGTTAGATGGAATTACTACCACTCACAGAGTTCTACATAACTAGAATGGTACTACTCATTCTCCTTAACAGAAACCTAATACTGTGGTTTCGGTGACACACTGACAATTTATTTTGATTTTTTTTCTGTTTTCAGATGGAAATGTATTGTCTCCTCCCTGATCTGGGATTAGAGTCCATACTGAAAAAAAAATTTTGAAGTGATTAAGAATAAAAGTTTATGTGTAAATGCTGGTTATGGGTCTCCCATAATGAATCAGCTTTTTTCCTAAAAATCTTACTAAGTACTAATTAGGAAATTGTCTATTTTCTCTTGCAAATGCCATATTATATATGATTTTTTTGACAAGAATAAAATATTGCTTTTTAAACAGGAGTGGATGTTATCACTTCAGATGTGCTTATATGTATTTCCTGTGCTTAGATAGAGCCCAGCAATAACAATACCACAATTACCAGAATGTATAATCTATAATGTAGTCCTGTGTAAATCA